>JBBBDQ010026044.1:0-43356 GCA_037127315.1 Ascarosepion bandense | reverse complement strand
GCATTGTCTGATTAATAATACTGTGAGGAAAGCAGATAATAGGTTGAATGATGAAAATGTTTAGCCACATGAAAGGTCATGGATTAATGATACAGTAATAGAGAATACTGTATTGTCTGATTAATAATACTGTGAGGAAAGCTTAGAACAATAAGTTGAATGATGAGAAATGTTTAGCCACATGAAGGTCATGGATTAATGATACAGTAATAGAGAATACTGTATTGTCTGGTTAATAATACTGTGAGGAAACTTAGAACAATAGGTTGAATGATGAAAATGTTTAGCCACATGAAGGTCATGGATTAATGATACAGTAATAGAGAATACTGTATTGTCTGATTAACATAATACTGTGAGGAAAGCTTAGAACAATAGGTTGAATGATGAAAATGTTTAGCCACATGAAGGTCATGGATTAATGATACAGTAATAGAGAATACTGTATTGTCTGGTTAATAATACTGTGAGGAAAGCTTAGAACAATAGGTTGAATGATGAAAATGTTTAGCCACATGAAGGTCATGGATTAATGATACAGTAATAGAGAATACTGTATTGTCTGATTAATAATACTGTGAGGGAAAGCTTAGAACAATAGGTTGAATGATGAAAATGTTTAGCCACATGAAGGTCATGGATTAATGATACAGTAATAGAGAATACTGTATTGTCTGATTAATAATACTGTGAGGAAGCTTAGAACAATAGGTTGAATGATGAAAATGTTTAGCCACATGAAGGACATGGATTAATGATACAGTAATAGAATACTGTATTGTCTGATTAATAATACTGTGAGGAAAGCTTAGAACCAATAGGTTGAATGATGAAAATGTTTAGCCACATGAAGGACATGGATTAATGATACAGTAATAGAGAATACTGTATTGTCTGATTAATAATACTGTGAGGAAAGAGAAAAAACTTAGAACAATAAGTTGAATATGATGAAAATTTAGCCACATATGAAGGTCATGGATTAATGATACAGTAATAGAGAATACTGTATTGTCAGATTAATAATACTGTGAGGAAAGCTTAGAACAATGAGTTGAATGATGAAAATGTTTAGCCACATGAAGGACATGGATTAAATGATACAGTAATGAGAATACTGTATTGTCTGATTAATAATACTGTGAAGCTTAGAACAATAGGTTGAATGATGAAAATGTTTAGCCACATGAAGGTCATGGATTAATGATACAGTAATAGAGAATACTGTATTGTCTGATTAATAATACTGTGAGGAAAGCTTAGAACAATAGGTTGAATGATGAAAATGTTTAGCCACATGAAGGACATGGATTAATGATACAGTAAATAAGAGAAATACTGTATTGTCTGATTAATAATACTGTGAGCTTAGAACAATAGGTTGAATGATGAAAATGTTTAGCCACATGAGGACATGGATTAATGATACAGTAATAGAGAATACTGTATTGTCTGATTAATAATACTGTGAGAAGCTTAGAACAATAGGTTGAATGATGAAAATGTTTAGCCACTGAAAGGGTCATGGATTAATGATACAGTAATAGAGAATACTGTATTGTCTGATTAATAATACTGTGAGGAAAGCTTAGAACAATAGGTTGAATGATGAAAATGTTTAGCCACATGAAGGACATGGATTAATGATACAGTAATAGAGAATACTGTATTGTCTGATTAATAATACTGTGAGGAAAGCTTAGAACAATAGGTTGAATGATGAAAATGTTTAGCCACATGAAGGTCATGGATTAATGATACAGTAATAAATTACTGTATTGTCTGATTAATAATACTGTGAAAGCTTAGAACAATAGGTTGAATGATGAAAATGTTTAGCCACATGAAGGACATGGATTAATGATACAGTAATAGAGAATACTGTATTGTCTGATTAATAATACTGTGAGGAAAGCTTAGAACAATAGGTTGAATGATGAAAATGTTGGCATACATGAAGGATTATGGATTAATGATACAGTAATAAGAGAATACTGTATTGTCTGATTAATAATACTGTGAGAGAAGCTTAGAACAATAGGTTGAATGATGAAAATGTTTAGCCACATGAAGGTCATGGGATTAATGATACAGTAATAGAATACTGTATTGTCTGATTAATAATACTGTGAGGAAAGCTTAGAACAATAGGTTGAATGATGAAAATGTTTAGCCACATGAAGGTCATGGATTAATGATACAGTAATAGAGAATACTGTATTGTCTGATTAATAATACTGTGAGGAAAGCTTAGAACAATAGGTTGAATGATGAAAATGTTTAGCCACATGAAGGACATGGATTAATGATACAGTAATAGAGAATACTGTATTGTCTGATTAATAATACTGTGAGGAAAGCTTAGAACAATAGGTTGAATGATGAAAATGTTTAGCCACATGAAGGACATGGATTAATGATACAGTAATAGAGAATACAGCATTGTCTGATTAATAATACTGTGAGGAAAGCTTGAATGATATAGGTTGAATGATGAAAATGTTTAACACATGAAGGTCATGGATTAATGATACAGTAATAGAATACTGTATTGTCTGATTAATAATACTGTGAGGAAAGCAAGACAATAGGTTGAATGATGAAAATGTTTAACCACATGAAGGACATGGATTAATGATACAGTAATAGAATACTGTATGATTAACTCATATACTGTGAGAGAAGCAAAGACAATAGGTTGAATGATGAAAATGTTTAGCCACATGAAGGTCATGGATTAATGATACAGTAATAGAGAATACTGTATTGTCTGATTAATAATACTGTGAAAGCTTGAACAATAGGTTGAATGATGAAAATGTTTAGCCACATGAAGGACATGGATTAATGTGTAATAGAGAATACTGTATTGTCTGATTAATAATGCTGTGAAGAAGCTTAAGAACAATAGGTTGAATGATGAAAATGTTTAGCCACATGAAGGACATGGATTAATGATACAGTAATAGAGAATACTGTATTGTCCTGATTAATAATACTGTGAAAGCTTAGAACCAATAGGTTGAATGATGAAAATGTTTAGCCACATGAAGGTCATGGATTAATGATACAGTAATAAGAGAATACTGTATTGTCTGATTAAATAATACTGTAGAGCTTAGAACAATAGGTTGAATGATGAAAATGTTTAGCCACATGAAGGTCATAGTTAATGATACAGTAATAGAATACTGTATTGTCTGATTAATAATACTGTGAGGAAAGCTTAGAACAATAGGTTGAATGATGAAAATGTTTAGCCACATGAAGGACATGGATTAATGATACAGTAATAGAGAATACTGTATTGTCTAGATATGCTCATACTGTGAAACTTAGAACAATAGGTTGAATGATGAAAATGTTTAGCCACATGAAGGACATGGATTAATGATACAGTAATGAGAATACTGTATTGTCTGATTAATAATACTGTGAGGAAAGCTTAATTTAATAGGTTGAATGATGAAAATGTTTAGCCACATGAAGGTCATGATTCATGATACAGTAATAGAGAATACTGTATTGTCTGATTAATAATACTGAGGAAAGCTTAGAACAATAGGTTGAATGATGAAAATGTTTAGCCACATGAAGGTCATGGATTAATGATACAGTAATAGAGAATACTGTATTGTCTGATTAATAATACTGTGAGGAAAGCTTAGAACAATAGGTTGAATGATGAAAATGTTTAGCCACATGAAGGTCATGGATTAATGATACAGTAATAGAGAATACTGTATTGTCTGATTAATACTACTGTGAGGAAAGCTTAGAACAATAGGTTGAATGATGAAAATGTTTAGCCACATGAAGGTCATGGATTAATGATACAGTAATAGAGAATACTGTATTGTCTGATTAATAATACTGTGAGGAAAGCTTAGAACAATAGGTTGAATGATGAAAATGTTTAGCCACATGAAGGACATGGATTAATGATACAGTAATAGAGAATACTGTATTGTCTGATTAATAATACTGTGAGGAAAGCTTAGAACAATAGGTTGAATGATGAAAATGTTTAGCCACATGAAGGACATGGATTAATGATACAGTAATAGAGAATACTGTATTGTCTGATTAATAATACTGTGAGGAAAGCTTAGAACAATAGGTTGAATGATGAAAATGTTTAGCCACATGAAGGACATGGATTAATGATACAGTAATAGAGAATACTGTATTGTCTGATTAATAATACTGTGAGGAAAGCTTAGAACAATAGGTTGAATGATGAAAATGTTTAGCCACATGAAGGACATGGATTAATGATACAGTAATAGAGAATACTGTATTGTCTGATTAATAATACTGTGAGGAAAGCTTAGAACAATAGGTTGAATGATGAAAATGTTTAGCCACATGAAGGTCATGGATTAATGATACAGTAATAGAGAATACTGTATTGTCTGATTAATAATACTGTGAGGAAAGCTTAGAACAATAGGTTGAATGATGAAAATGTTTAGCCACATGAAGGACATGGATTAATGATACAGTAATAGAGAATACTGTATTGTCTGATTAATAATACTGTGAGGAAAGCTTAGAACAATAGGTTGAATGATGAAAATGTTTAGCCACATGAAGGACATGGATTAATGATACAGTAATAGAGAATACTGTATTGTCTGATTAATACTACTGTGAGGAAAGCTTAGAACAATAGGTTGAATGATGAAAATGTTTAGCCACATGAAGGTCATGGATTAATGATACAGTAATAGAGAATACTGTATTGTCTGGTTAATAATACTGTAGGGAAAGCTTAGAACAATAGGTTGAATGATGAAAATGTTTAGCCACATGAAGGTCATGGATTAATGATACAGTAATAGAGAATACTGTATTGTCTGATTAATAATACTGTGAGGAAGCTTAGAACAATAGGTTGAATGATGAAAATGTTTAGCCACATGAAGGTCATGGATTAATGATACAGTAATAGAATACTGTATTGTCTGATTAATAATACTGTGAGGAAAGCTTAGAACAATAGGTTGAATGATGAAAATGTTTAGCCACATGAAGGTCATGGATTAATGATACAGTAATAGAGAATACTGTATTGTCTGATTAATAATACTGTGAGGAAAGCTTAGAACAATAGGTTGAATGATGAAAATGTTTAGCCACATGAAGGTCATGGATTAATGATACAGTAATAGAGAATACTGTATTGTCTGATTAATAATACTGTGAGGAAAGCTTAGAACAATAGGTTGAATGATGAAAATGTTTAGCCACATGAAGGTCATGGATTAATGATACAGTAATAGAATACTGTATTGTCTGATTAATAATACTGTGAGGAAAGCTTAGAACAATAGGTTGAATGATGAAAATGTTTAGCCACATGAAGGTCATGGATTAATGATACAGTAATGAGAATACTGTATTGTCTGGTTAATAATACTGTGAGGAAAGCTTAGAACAATAGGTTGAATGATGAAAATGTTTAGCCACATGAAGGTCATGGATTAATGATACAGTAATAGAGAATACTGTATTGTCTGATTAATAATACTGTGAGGAAAGCTTAGAACAATAGGTTGAATGATGAAAATGTTTAGCCACATGAAGGTCATGGATTAATGATACAGTAATAGAGAATACTGTATTGTCTGATTAATAATACTGTGAGGAAAGCTTAGAACAATAGGTTGAATGATGAAAATGTTTAGCCACATGAAGGTCATGGATTAATGATACAGTAATAGAGAATACTGTATTGTCTGATTAATAATACTGTGAGGAAAGCTTAGAACAATAGGTTGAATGATGAAAATGTTTAGCCACATGAAGGTCATGGATTAATGATACAGTAATAGAGAATACTGTATTGTCTGATTAATAATACTGTGAGGAAAGCTTAAAACAATGGGTTGAATGATGAAAATGTTTAGCCACATGAAGGTCATGGATTAATGATACAGTAATAGAGAATACTGTATTGTCTGGTTAATAATACTGTGAGGAAAGCTTAGAACAATAGGTTGAATGATGAAAATGTTTAGCCACATGAAAGGTCATGGATTAATGATACAGTAATAGAGAATACTGTATTGTCTGATTAATAATACTGTGAGAGAGAAAAAGCTTAGAACAATAGGTTGAATGATGAAAATGTTTAGCCACATGAAGGTCATGGATTAATGATACAGTAATAGAATACTGTATTGTCTGATTAATAATACTGTGAGGAAGCTTAGAACAATAGGTTGAATGATGAAAATGTTTAGCCACATGAAGGTCATGGATTAATGATACAGTAATAGAGAATACTGTATTGTCTGATTAATAATACTGTGAGGAAAGCTTAGAACAATAGGTTGAATGAAGAAAATGTTTAGCCACATGAAGGACATGGATTAATGATACAGTAATAGAGAATACTGTATTGTCTGATTAATACTACTGTGAGGAAAGCTTAGAACAATAGGTTGAATGAAGAAAATGTTTAGCCACATGAAGGACATGGATTAATGATACAGTAATAGAGAATACTGTATTGTCTGATTAATAATACTGTGAGGAAAGCTTAGAACAATAGGTTGAATGATGAAAATGTTTAGCCACATGAAGGTCATGGGATTAATGATACAGTAATAGAGAATACTGTATTGTCTGGTTAATAATACTGTGAGGAAAGCTTAGAACAATAGGTTGAATGATGAAAATGTTTAGCCACATGAAGGTCATGGATTAATGATACAGTAATAGAGAATACTGTATTGTCTGGTTAATACTGTGAGGAAAGCTTAGAACAATAGGTTGAATGATGAAAATGTTTAGCCACATGAAGGTCATGGATTAATGATACAGTAATAGAGAATACTGTATTGTCTGGTTAATAATACTGTGAGGAAAGCTTAGAACAATAGGTTGAATGATGAAAATGTTTAGCCACATGAAGGTCATGGATTAATGATACAGTAATAGAGAATACTGTATTGTCTGATTAATAATACTGTGAGGAAAGCTTAGAACAATAGGTTGAATGATGAAAATGTTTAGCCATATGTCATGGATTAATGATACAGTAATAGAGAATACTGTATTGTCTGGTTAATAATACTGTGAGTGAAAGCTAGAACAATAGGTTGAATGATGAAAATGTTTAGCCACATGAAGGTCATGGATTAATGATACAGTAATAGAGAATACTGTATTGTCTGATTAATAATACTGTGAGGAAAGCTTAGAACAATAGGTTGAATGATGAAAATGTTTAGCCACATGAAGGTCATGGATTAATGATACAGTAATAGAGAATACTGTATTGTCTGATTAATAATACTGTGAGGAAAGCTTAGAACAATAGGTTGAATGATGAAAAATGTTTAGCCACATGAAGGTCATGGATTAATACTGAAGCAGTAATAGAGAATACTGTATTGTCTGGTTAATAATACTGTGAGGAAAGCTTAGAACAATAGGTTGAATGATGAAAATGTTTAGCCACATGAAGGTCATGGATTAATGATACAGTAATAGAGAATACTGTATTGTCTGGTTAATAATACTGTGAGGAAAGCTTAGAACAATAGGTTGAATGATGAAAATGTTTAGCCACATGAAGGTCATGGATTAATGATACAGTAATAGAGAATACTGTATTGTCTGGTTAATAATACTGTGAGGAAAGTTTAGAACAATAGGTTGAATGATGAAAATGTTTAGCCACATGAAGGTCATGGATTAATGATACAGTAATAGAGAATACTGTATTGTCTGGTTAATAATACTGTGAGGGAGAGCTTAGAACAATAGGTTGAATGATGAAAATGTTTAGCCACATGAAGGTCATGGATTAATGATACAGTAATAGAGAATACTGTATTGTCTGGTTAATAATACTGTGAGGAAAAGTTTAAACAATAGGTTGAATGATGAAAATGTTTAGCCACATGAAGGTCATGGATTAATGATACAAAATAGAGAATACTGTATTGTCTGGTTAATACTGTGAGGAAAGCTTAGAACAATAGGTTGAATGATGAAAATGTTTAGCCACATGAAGGTCATGGATTAATGATACAGTAATAGAGAATACTGTATTGTCTGGTTAATAATACCGTGAGGAAAGCTTAGAACAATAGGTTGAATGATGAAAATGTTTAGCCACATGAAGGTCATGGATTAATGATACAGTAATAGAGAATACTGTATTGTCTGATTAATAATACTGTGAGGAAAGCTTAGAACAATAGGTTGAATGATGAAAATGTTTAGCCACATGAAGGTCATAAGATTAATGATACAGTAATAGAGAATACTGTATTGTCTGATTAATAATACTGTGAGGAAAGCTTAGAACAATAGGTTGAATGATGAAAATGTTTAGCCACATGAAGGTCATGGATTAATGATACAGTAATAGAGAATATCGTATTGTCTGGTTAATAATACTGTGAGGAAAGCTTAGAACAATAGGTTGAATGATGAAAATGTTTAGCCACATGAAGGTCATGGATTAATGATACAGTAATAGAGAATACTGTATTGTCTGATTAATAATACTGTGAGGAAAGCTTAGAACAATAGGTTGAATGATGAAAATGTTTAGCCACATGAAGGTCATGGATTAATGATACAGTAATAGAGAATACTGTATTGTCTGATTAATAATACTGTGAGGAAAGCTTAGAACAATAGGTTGAATGATGAAAATGTTTAGCCACATGAAGGTCATGGATTAATGATACAGTAATAGAGAATACTGTATTGTCTGATTAATAATACTGTGAGGAAAGCTTAGAACAATAGGTTGAATGATGAAAATGTTTAGCCACATGAAGGTCATGGATTAATGATACAGTAATAGAGAATACTGTATTGTCTGATTAATAATACTGTGAGGAAAGCTTAGAACAATAGGTTGAATGATGAAAATGTTTAGCCACATGAAGGTCATGGATTAATGATACAGTAATAGAGAATACTGTATTGTCTGATTAATAATACTGTGAGGAAAGCTTAGAACAATAGGTTGAATGATGAAAATGTTTAGCCACATGAAGGTCATGGATTAATGATACAGTAATAGAGAATACTGTATTGTCTGATTAATAATACTGTGAGGAAAGCTTAGAACAATAGGTTGAATGATGAAAATGTTTAGCCACATGAAGGTCATGGATTAATGATACAGTAATAGAGAATACTGTATTGTCTGATTAATAATACTGTGAGGAAAGCTTAGAACAATAGGTTGAATGATGAAAATGTTTAGCCACATGAAGGTCATGGATTAATGATACAGTAATAGAGAATACTGTATTGTCTGATTAATAATACTGTGAGGAAAGCTTAGAACAATAGGTTGAATGATGAAAATGTTTAGCCACATGAAGGTCATGGATTAATGATACAGTAATAGAGAATACTGTATTGTCTGATTAATAATACTGTGAGGAAAGCTTAGAACAATAGGTTGAATGATGAAAATGTTTAGCCACATGAAGGTCATGGATTAATGATACAGTAATAGAGAATACTGTATTGTCTGGTTAATAATACTGTGAGGAAAGCTTAGAACAATAGGTTGAATGATGAAAATGTTTAGCCACATGAAGGTCATGGATTAATGATACAGTAATAGAGAATACTGTATTGTCTGATTAATAATACTGTGAGGAAAGCTTAGAACAATAGGTTGAATGATGAAAATGTTTAGCCACATGAAGGTCATGGATTAATGATACAGTAATAGAGAATACTGTATTGTCTGATTAATAATACTGTGAGGAAAGCTTAGAACAATAGGTTGAATGATGAAAATGTTTAGCCACATGAAGGTCATGGATTAATGATACAGTAATAGAGAATACTGTATTGTCTGATTAATAATACTGTGAGGAAAGCTTAGAACAATAGGTTGAATGATGAAAATGTTTAGCCACATGAAGGTCATGGATTAATGATACAGTAATAGAGAATACTGTATTGTCTGATTAATAATACTGTGAGGAAAGCTTAGAACAATAGGTTGAATGAAGAAAATGTTTAGCCACATGAAGGACATGGATTAATGATACAGTAATAGAGAATACTGTATTGTCTGGTTAATAATACTGTGAGGAAAGCTTAGAACAATAGGTTGAATGATGAAAATGTTTAGCCACATGAAGGTCATGGATTAATGATACAGTAATAGAGAATACTGTATTGTCTGATTAATAATACTGTGAGGAAAGCTTAGAACAATAGGTTGAATGATGAAAATGTTTAGCCACATGAAGGTCATGGATTAATGATACAGTAATAGAGAATACTGTATTGTCTGGTTAATAATACTGTGAGGAAAGCTTAGAACAATAGGTTGAATGATGAAAATGTTTAGCCACATGAAGGTCATGGATTAATGATACAGTAATAGAGAATACTGTATTGTCTGGTTAATAATACTGTGAGGAAAGCTTAGAACAATAGGTTGAATGATGAAAATGTTTAGCCACATGAAGGTCATGGATTAATGATACAGTAATAGAGAATACTGTATTGTCTGATTAATAATACTGTGAGGAAAGCTTAGAACAATAGGTTGAATGATGAAAATGTTTAGCCACATGAAGGTCATGGATTAATGATACAGTAATAGAGAATACTGTATTGTCTGATTAATAATACTGTGAGGAAAGCTTAGAACAATAGGTTGAATGATGAAAATGTTTAGCCACATGAAGGTCATGGATTAATGATACAGTAATAGAGAATACTGTATTGTCTGGTTAATAATACTGTGAGGAAAGCTTAGAACAATAGGTTGAATGATGAAAATGTTTAGCCACATGAAGGTCATGGATTAATGATACAGTAATAGAGAATACTGTATTGTCTGATTAATAATACTGTGAGGAAAGCTTAGAACAATAGGTTGAATGATGAAAATGTTTAGCCACATGAAGGTCATGGATTAATGATACAGTAATAGAGAATACTGTATTGTCTGATTAATAATACTGTGAGGAAAGCTTAGAACAATAGGTTGAATGATGAAAATGTTTAGCCACATGAAGGTCATGGATTAATGATACAGTAATAGAGAATACTGTATTGTCTGGTTAATAATACTGTGAGGAAAGCTTAGAACAATAGGTTGAATGATGAAAATGTTTAGCCACATGAAGGTCATGGATTAATGATACAGTAATAGAGAATACTGTATTGTCTGATTAATAATACTGTGAGGAAAGCTTAGAACAATAGGTTGAATGATGAAAATGTTTAGCCACATGAAGGTCATGGATTAATGATACAGTAATAGAGAATACTGTATTGTCTGATTAATAATACTGTGAGGAAAGCTTAGAACAATAGGTTGAATGATGAAAATGTTTAGCCACATGAAGGTCATGGATTAATGATACAGTAATAGAGAATACTGTATTGTCTGATTAATAATACTGTGAGGAAAGCTTAGAACAATAGGTTGAATGATGAAAATGTTTAGCCACATGAAGGTCATGGATTAATGATACAGTAATAGAGAATACTGTATTGTCTGGTTAATAATACTGTGAGGAAAGCTTAGAACAATAGGTTGAATGATGAAAATGTTTAGCCACATGAAGGACATGGATTAATGATACAGTAATAGAGAATACTGTAATGTCTGATTAATAATACTGTGAGGAAAGCTTAGAACAATAGGTTGAATGATGAAAATGTTTAGCCACATGAAGGTCATGGATTAATGATACAGTAATAGAGAATACTGTATTGTCTGGTTAATAATACTGTGAGGAAAGCTTAGAACAATAGGTTGAATGATGAAAATGTTTAGCCACATGAAGGACATGGATTAATGATACAGTAATAGAGAATACTGTATTGTCTGGTTAATAATACTGTGAGGAAAGCTTAGAACAATAGGTTGAATGATGAAAATGTTTAGCCACATGAAGGTCATGGATTAATGATACAGTAATAGAGAATACTGTATTGTCTGGTTAATAATACTGTGAGGAAAGCTTAGAACAATAGGTTGAATGATGAAAATGTTTAGCCACATGAAGGACATGGATTAATGATACAGTAATAGAGAATACTGTATTGTCTGGTTAATAATACTGTGAGGAAAGCTTAGAACAATAGGTTGAATGATGAAAATGTTTAGCCACATGAAGGACATGGATTAATGATACAGTAATAGAGAATACTGTATTGTCTGGTTAATAATACTGTGAGGAAAGCTTAGAACAATAGGTTGAATGATGAAAATGTTTAGCCACATGAAGGACATGGATTAATGATACAGTAATAGAGAATACTGTATTGTCTGGTTAATAATACTGTGAGGAAAGCTTAGAACAATAGGTTGAATGATGAAAATGTTTAGCCACATGAAGGACATGGATTAATGATACAGTAATAGAGAATACTGTATTGTCTGGTTAATAATACTGTGAGGAAAGCTTAGAACAATAGGTTGAATGATGAAAATGTTTAGCCACATGAAGGACATGGATTAATGATACAGTAATAGAGAATACTGTATTGTCTGGTTAATAATACTGTGAGGAAAGCTTAGAACAATAGGTTGAATGATGAAAATGTTTAGCCACATGAAGGTCATGGATTAATGATACAGTAATAGAGAATACTGTATTGTCTGGTTAATAATACTGTGAGGAAAGCTTAGAACAATAGGTTGAATGATGAAAATGTTTAGCCACATGAAGGACATGGATTAATGATACAGTAATAGAGAATACTGTATTGTCTGGTTAATAATACTGTGAGGAAAGCTTAGAACAATAGGTTGAATGATGAAAATGTTTAGCCACATGAAGGACATGGATTAATGATACAGTAATAGAGAATACTGTATTGTCTGGTTAATAATACTGTGAGGAAAGCTTAGAACAATAGGTTGAATGATGAAAATGTTTAGCCACATGAAGGACATGGATTAATGATACAGTAATAGAGAATACTGTATTGTCTGGTTAATAATACTGTGAGGAAAGCTTAGAACAATAGGTTGAATGATGAAAATGTTTAGCCACATGAAGGTCATGGATTAATGATACAGTAATAGAGAATACTGTATTGTCTGGTTAATAATACTGTGAGGAAAGCTTAGAACAATAGGTTGAATGATGAAAATGTTTAGCCACATGAAGGTCATGGATTAATGATACAGTAATAGAGAATACTGTATTGTCTGATTAATACTACTGTGAGGAAAGCTTAGAACAATAGGTTGAATGATGAAAATGTTTAGCCACATGAAGGTCATGGATTAATGATACAGTAATAGAGAATACTGTATTGTCTGATTAATAATACTGTGAGGAAAGCTTAGAACAATAGGTTGAATGATGAAAATGTTTAGCCACATGAAGGTCATGGATTAATGATACAGTAATAGAGAATACTGTAATGTCTGAGTAATAATACTGTGAGGAAAGCTTAGAACAATAGGTTGAATGATGAAAATGTTTAGCCACATGAAGGTCATGGATTAATGATACAGTAATAGAGAATACTGTATTGTCTGATTAATAATACTGTGAGGAAAGCTTAGAACAATAGGTTGAATGATGAAAATGTTTAGCCACATGAAGGTCATGGATTAATGATACAGTAATAGAGAATACTGTAATGTCTGAGTAATAATACTGTGAGGAAAGCTTAGAACAATAGGTTGAATGATGAAAATGTTTAGCCACATGAAGGTCATGGATTAATGATACAGTAATAGAGAATACTGTATTGTCTGATTAATAATACTGTGAGGAAAGCTTAGAACAATAGGTTGAATGATGAAAATGTTTAGCCACATGAAGGTCATGGATTAATGATACAGTAATAGAGAATACTGTATTGTCTGATTAATAATACTGTGAGGAAAGCTTAGAACAATAGGTTGAATGATGAAAATGTTTAGCCACATGAAGGTCATGGATTAATGATACAGTAATAGAGAATACTGTATTGTCTGAGTAATAATACTGTGAGGAAAGCTTAGAACAATAGGTTGAATGATGAAAATGTTTAGCCACATGAAGGTCATGGATTAATGATACAGTAATAGAGAATACTGTATTGTCTGATTAATAATACTGTGAGGAAAGCTTAGAACAATAGGTTGAATGATGAAAATGTTTAGCCACATGAAGGTCATGGATTAATGATACAGTAATAGAGAATACTGTATTGTCTGATTAATAATACTGTGAGGAAAGCTTAGAACAATAGGTTGAATGATGAAAATGTTTAGCCACATGAAGGTCATGGATTAATGATACAGTAATAGAGAATACTGTATTGTCTGAGTAATAATACTGTGAGGAAAGCTTAGAACAATAGGTTGAATGATGAAAATGTTTAGCCACATGAAGGTCATGGATTAATGATACAGTAATAGAGAATACTGTATTGTCTGATTAATAATACTGTGAGGAAAGCTTAGAACAATAGGTTGAATGATGAAAATGTTTAGCCACATGAAGGTCATGGATTAATGATACAGTAATAGAGAATACTGTAATGTCTGAGTAATAATACTGTGAGGAAAGCTTAGAACAATAGGTTGAATGATGAAAATGTTTAGCCACATGAAGGTCATGGATTAATGATACAGTAATAGAGAATACTGTAATGTCTGAGTAATAATACTGTGAGGAAAGCTTAGAACAATAGGTTGAATGATGAAAATGTTTAGCCACATGAAGGTCATGGATTAATGATACAGTAATAGAGAATACTGTAATGTCTGAGTAATAATACTGTGAGGAAAGCTTAGAACAATAGGTTGAATGATGAAAATGTTTAGCCACATGAAGGTCATGGATTAATGATACAGTAATAGAGAATACTGTAATGTCTGATTAATAATACTGTGAGGAAAGCTTAGAACAATAGGTTGAATGATGAAAATGTTTAGCCACATGAAGGTCATGGATTAATGATACAGTAATAGAGAATACTGTATTGTCTGATTAATAATACTGTGAGGAAAGCTTAGAACAATAGGTTGAATGATGAAAATGTTTAGCCACATGAAGGACATGGATTAATGATACAGTAATAGAGAATACTGTATTGTCTGATTAATAATACTGTGAGGAAAGCTTAGAACAATAGGTTGAATGATGAAAATGTTTAGCCACATGAAGGTCATGGATTAATGATACAGTAATAGAGAATACTGTAATGTCTGAGTAATAATACTGTGAGGAAAGCTTAGAACAATAGGTTGAATGATGAAAATGTTTAGCCACATGAAGGTCATGGATTAATGATACAGTAATAGAGAATACTGTAATGTCTGATTAATAATACTGTGAGGAAAGCTTAGAACAATAGGTTGAATGATGAAAATGTTTAGCCACATGAAGGTCATGGATTAATGATACAGTAATAGAGAATACTGTATTGTCTGATTAATAATACTGTGAGGAAAGCTTAGAACAATAGGTTGAATGATGAAAATGTTTAGCCACATGAAGGACATGGATTAATGATACAGTAATAGAGAATACTGTATTGTCTGATTAATAATACTGTGAGGAAAGCTTAGAACAATAGGTTGAATGATGAAAATGTTTAGCCACATGAAGGTCATGGATTAATGATACAGTAATAGAGAATACTGTAATGTCTGAGTAATAATACTGTGAGGAAAGCTTAGAACAATAGGTTGAATGATGAAAATGTTTAGCCACATGAAGGTCATGGATTAATGATACAGTAATAGAGAATACTGTAATGTCTGATTAATAATACTGTGAGGAAAGCTTAGAACAATAGGCTGAATGATGAAAATGTTTAGCCACATGAAGGTCATGGATTAATGATACAGTAATAGAGAATACTGTAATGTCTGATTAATAATACTGTGAGGAAAGCTTAGAACAATAGGTTGAATGATGAAAATGTTTAGCCACATGAAGGACATGGATTAATGATACAGTAATAGAGAATACTGTAATGTCTGATTAATAATACTGTGAGGAAAGCTTAGAACAATAGGTTGAATGATGAAAATGTTTAGCCACATGAAGGACATGGATTAATGATACAGTAATAGAGAATACTGTATTGTCTGATTAATAATACTGTGAGGAAAGCTTAGAACAATAGGTTGAATGATGAAAATGTTTAGCCACATGAAGGACATGGATTAATGATACAGTAATAGAGAATACTGTATTGTCTGATTAATAATACTGTGAGGAAAGCTTAGAACAATAGGTTGAATGATGAAAATGTTTAGCCACATGAAGGTCATGGATTAATGATACAGTAATAGAGAATACTGTAATGTCTGAGTAATAATACTGTGAGGAAAGCTTAGAACAATAGGTTGAATGATGAAAATGTTTAGCCACATGAAGGTCATGGATTAATGATACAGTAATAGAGAATACTGTAATGTCTGATTAATAATACTGTGAGGAAAGCTTAGAACAATAGGTTGAATGATGAAAATGTTTAGCCACATGAAGGTCATGGATTAATGATACAGTAATAGAGAATACTGTAATGTCTGATTAATAATACTGTGAGGAAAGCTTAGAACAATAGGTTGAATGATGAAAATGTTTAGCCACATGAAGGTCATGGATTAATGATACAGTAATAGAGAATACTGTAATGTCTGATTAATAATACTGTGAGGAAAGCTTAGAACAATAGGTTGAATGATGAAAATGTTTAGCCACATGAAGGTCATGGATTAATGATACAGTAATAGAGAATACTGTAATGTCTGAGTAATAATACTGTGAGGAAAGCTTAGAACAATAGGTTGAATGATGAAAATGTTTAGCCACATGAAGGTCATGGATTAATGATACAGTAATAGAGAATACTGTATTGTCTGATTAATAATACTGTGAGGAAAGCTTAGAACAATAGGTTGAATGATGAAAATGTTTAGCCACATGAAGGACATGGATTAATGATACAGTAATAGAGAATACTGTATTGTCTGATTAATAATACTGTGAGGAAAGCTTAGAACAATAGGTTGAATGATGAAAATGTTTAGCCACATGAAGGTCATGGATTAATGATACAGTAATAGAGAATACTGTAATGTCTGAGTAATAATACTGTGAGGAAAGCTTAGAACAATAGGTTGAATGATGAAAATGTTTAGCCACATGAAGGTCATGGATTAATGATACAGTAATAGAGAATACTGTAATGTCTGAGTAATAATACTGTGAGGAAAGCTTAGAACAATAGGTTGAATGATGAAAATGTTTAGCCACATGAAGGTCATGGATTAATGATACAGTAATAGAGAATACTGTATTGTCTGATTAATAATACTGTGAGGAAAGCTTAGAACAATAGGTTGAATGATGAAAATGTTTAGCCACATGAAGGTCATGGATTAATGATACAGTAATAGAGAATACTGTATTGTCTGATTAATAATACTGTGAGGAAAGCTTAGAACAATAGGTTGAATGATGAAAATGTTTAGCCACATGAAGGACATGGATTAATGATACAGTAATAGAGAATACTGTATTGTCTGATTAATAATACTGTGAGGAAAGCTTAGAACAATAGGTTGAATGATGAAAATGTTTAGCCACATGAAGGACATGGATTAATGATACAGTAATAGAGAATACTGTATTGTCTGATTAATAATACTGTGAGGAAAGCTTAGAACAATAGGTTGAATGATGAAAATGTTTAGCCACATGAAGGACATGGATTAATGATACAGTAATAGAGAATACTGTATTGTCTGATTAATAATACTGTGAGGAAAGCTTAGAACAATAGGTTGAATGATGAAAATGTTTAGCCACATGAAGGACATGGATTAATGATACAGTAATAGAGAATACTGTATTGTCTGATTAATAATACTGTGAGGAAAGCTTAGAACAATAGGTTGAATGATGAAAATGTTTAGCCACATGAAGGTCATGGATTAATGATACAGTAATAGAGAATACTGTATTGTCTGATTAATAATACTGTGAGGAAAGCTTAGAACAATAGGTTGAATGATGAAAATGTTTAGCCACATGAAGGACATGGATTAATGATACAGTAATAGAGAATACTGTATTGTCTGATTAATAATACTGTGAGGAAAGCTTAGAACAATAGGTTGAATGATGAAAATGTTTAGCCACATGAAGGACATGGATTAATGATACAGTAATAGAGAATACTGTATTGTCTGATTAATAATACTGTGAGGAAAGCTTAGAACAATAGGTTGAATGATGAAAATGTTTAGCCACATGAAGGACATGGATTAATGATACAGTAATAGAGAATACTGTATTGTCTGATTAATAATACTGTGAGGAAAGCTTAGAACAATAGGTTGAATGATGAAAATGTTTAGCCACATGAAGGACATGGATTAATGATACAGTAATAGAGAATACTGTATTGTCTGATTAATAATACTGTGAGGAAAGCTTAGAACAATAGGTTGAATGATGAAAATGTTTAGCCACATGAAGGACATGGATTAATGATACAGTAATAGAGAATACTGTATTGTCTGATTAATAATACTGTGAGGAAAGCTTAGAACAATAGGTTGAATGATGAAAATGTTTAGCCACATGAAGGACATGGATTAATGATACAGTAATAGAGAATACTGTATTGTCTGATTAATAATACTGTGAGGAAAGCTTAGAACAATAGGTTGAATGATGAAAATGTTTAGCCACATGAAGGTCATGGATTAATGATACAGTAATAGAGAATACTGTATTGTCTGATTAATAATACTGTGAGGAAAGCTTAGAACAATAGGTTGAATGATGAAAATGTTTAGCCACATGAAGGACATGGATTAATGATACAGTAATAGAGAATACTGTATTGTCTGATTAATAATACTGTGAGGAAAGCTTAGAACAATAGGTTGAATGATGAAAATGTTTAGCCACATGAAGGTCATGGATTAATGATACAGTAATAGAGAATACTGTATTGTCTGATTAATAATACTGTGAGGAAAGCTTAGAACAATAGGTTGAATGATGAAAATGTTTAGCCACATGAAGGACATGGATTAATGATACAGTAATAGAGAATACTGTATTGTCTGATTAATAATACTGTGAGGAAAGCTTAGAACAATAGGTTGAATGATGAAAATGTTTAGCCACATGAAGGTCATGGATTAATGATACAGTAATAGAGAATACTGTATTGTCTGATTAATAATACTGTGAGGAAAGCTTAGAACAATAGGTTGAATGATGAAAATGTTTAGCCACATGAAGGACATGGATTAATGATACAGTAATAGAGAATACTGTATTGTCTGATTAATAATACTGTGAGGAAAGCTTAGAACAATAGGTTGAATGATGAAAATGTTTAGCCACATGAAGGTCATGGATTAATGATACAGTAATAGAGAATACTGTATTGTCTGATTAATAATACTGTGAGGAAAGCTTAGAACAATAGGTTGAATGATGAAAATGTTTAGCCACATGAAGGACATGGATTAATGATACAGTAATAGAGAATACTGTAATGTCTGAGTAATAATACTGTGAGGAAAGCTTAGAACAATAGGTTGAATGAAGAAAATGTTTAGCCACATGAAGGACATGGATTAATGATACAGTAATAGAGAATACTGTATTGTCTGATTAATAATACTGTGAGGAAAGCTTAGAACAATAGGTTGAATGAAGAAAATGTTTAGCCACATGAAGGACATGGATTAATGATACAGTAATAGAGAATACTGTAATGTCTGATTAATAATACTGTGAGGAAAGCTTAGAACAATAGGTTGAATGAAGAAAATGTTTAGCCACATGAAGGACATGGATTAATGATACAGTAATAGAGAATACTGTATTGTCTGATTAATAATACTGTGAGGAAAGCTTAGAACAATAGGTTGAATGATGAAAATGTTTAGCCACATGAAGGACATGGATTAATGATACAGTAATAGAGAATACTGTATTGTCTGATTAATAATACTGTGAGGAAAGCTTAGAACAATAGGTTGAATGATGAAAATGTTTAGCCACATGAAGGACATGGATTAATGATACAGTAATAGAGAATACTGTAATGTCTGAGTAATAATACTGTGAGGAAAGCTTAGAACAATAGGTTGAATGAAGAAAATGTTTAGCCACATGAAGGACATGGATTAATGATACAGTAATAGAGAATACTGTAATGTCTGATTAATAATACTGTGAGGAAAGCTTAGAACAATAGGTTGAATGATGAAAATGTTTAGCCACATGAAGGACATGGATTAATGATACAGTAATAGAGAATACTGTAATGTCTGATTAATAATACTGTGAGGAAAGCTTAGAACAATAGGTTGAATGATGAAAATGTTTAGCCACATGAAGGACATGGATTAATGATACAGTAATAGAGAATACTGTAATGTCTGATTAATAATACTGTGAGGAAAGCTTAGAACAATAGGTTGAATGATGAAAATGTTTAGCCACATGAAGGACATGGATTAATGATACAGTAATAGAGAATACTGTAATGTCTGATTAATAATACTGTGAGGAAAGCTTAGAACAATAGGTTGAATGATGAAAATGTTTAGCCACATGAAGGACATGGATTAATGATACAGTAATAGAGAATACTGTAATGTCTGATTAATAATACTGTGAGGAAAGCTTAGAACAATAGGTTGAATGATGAAAATGTTTAGCCACATGAAGGACATGGATTAATGATACCGTAATAGAGAATACTGTAATGTCTGATTAATAATACTGTGAGGAAAGCTTAGAACAATAGGTTGAATGATGAAAATGTTTAGCCACATGAAGGTCATGGATTAATGATACAGTAATAGAGAATACTGTATTGTCTGGTTAATAATACTGTGAGGAAAGCTTAGAACAATAGGTTGAATGATGAAAATGTTTAGCCACATGAAGGACATGGATTAATGATACAGTAATAGAGAATACTGTAATGTCTGATTAATAATACTGTGAGGAAAGCTTAGAACAATAGGTTGAATGATGAAAATGTTTAGCCACATGAAGGACATGGATTAATGATACAGTAATAGAGAATACTGTAATGTCTGAGTAATAATACTGTGAGGAAAGCTTAGAACAATAGGTTGAATGATGAAAATGTTTAGCCACATGAAGGACATGGATTAATGATACAGTAATAGAGAATACTGTATTGTCTGATTAATAATACTGTGAGGAAAGCTTAGAACAATAGGTTGAATGATGAAAATGTTTAGCCACATGAAGGACATGGATTAATGATACAGTAATAGAGAATACTGTATTGTCTGATTAATAATACTGTGAGGAAAGCTTAGAACAATAGGTTGAATGATGAAAATGTTTAGCCACATGAAGGACATGGATTAATGATACAGTAATAGAGAATACTGTAATGTCTGATTAATAATACTGTGAGGAAAGCTTAGAACAATAGGTTGAATGATGAAAATGTTTAGCCACATGAAGGTCATGGATTAATGATACAGTAATAGAGAATACTGTAATGTCTGATTAATAATACTGTGAGGAAAGCTTAGAACAATAGGTTGAATGATGAAAATGTTTAGCCACATGAAGGACATGGATTAATGATACAGTAATAGAGAATACTGTAATGTCTGAGTAATAATACTGTGAGGAAAGCTTAGAACAATAGGTTGAATGATGAAAATGTTTAGCCACATGAAGGACATGGATTAATGATACAGTAATAGAGAATACTGTAATGTCTGAGTAATAATACTGTGAGGAAAGCTTAGAACAATAGGTTGAATGATGAAAATGTTTAGCCACATGAAGGACATGGATTAATGATACAGTAATAGAGAATACTGTAATGTCTGAGTAATAATACTGTGAGGAAAGCTTAGAACAATAGGTTGAATGATGAAAATGTTTAGCCACATGAAGGACATGGATTAATGATACCGTAATAGAGAATACTGTAATGTCTGATTAATAATACTGTGAGGAAAGCTTAGAACAATAGGTTGAATGATGAAAATGTTTAGCCACATGAAGGACATGGATTAATGATACAGTAATAGAGAATACTGTAATGTCTGATTAATAATACTGTGAGGAAAGCTTAGAACAATAGGTTGAATGATGAAAATGTTTAGCCACATGAAGGACATGGATTAATGATACCGTAATAGAGAATACTGTAATGTCTGAGTAATAATACTGTGAGGAAAGCTTAGAACAATAGGTTGAATGATGAAAATGTTTGTTTAGCCACATGAAGGACATGGATTAATGATACAGTAATAGAGAATACTGTAATGTCTGATTAATAATACTGTGAGGAAAGCTTAGAACAATAGGTTGAATGATGAAAATGTTTAGCCACATGAAGGACATGGATTAATGATACAGTAATAGAGAATACTGTATTGTCTGATTAATAATACTGTGAGGAAAGCTTAGAACAATAGGTTGAATGATGAAAATGTTTAGCCACATGAAGGTCATGGATTAATGATACAGTAATAGAGAATACTGTATTGTCTGATTAATAATACTGTGAGGAAAGCTTAGAACAATAGGTTGAATGATGAAAATGTTTAGCCACATGAAGGTCATGGATTAATGATACAGTAATAGAGAATACTGTATTGTCTGATTAATAATACTGTGAGGAAAGCTTAGAACAATAGGTTGAATGATGAAAATGTTTAGCCACATGAAGGACATGGATTAATGATACAGTAATAGAGAATACTGTAATGTCTGATTAATAATACTGTGAGGAAAGCTTAGAACAATAGGTTGAATGATGAAAATGTTTAGCCACATGAAGGACATGGATTAATGATACAGTAATAGAGAATACTGTATTGTCTGATTAATAATACTGTGAGGAAAGCTTAGAACAATAGGTTGAATGATGAAAATGTTTAGCCACATGAAGGTCATGGATTAATGATACAGTAATAGAGAATACTGTATTGTCTGATTAATAATACTGTGAGGAAAGCTTAGAACAATAGGTTGAATGATGAAAATGTTTAGCCACATGAAGGTCATGGATTAATGATACAGTAATAGAGAATACTGTAATGTCTGAGTAATAATACTGTGAGGAAAGCTTAGAACAATAGGTTGAATGATGAAAATGTTTAGCCACATGAAGGACATGGATTAATGATACCGTAATAGAGAATACTGTAATGTCTGATTAATAATACTGTGAGGAAAGCTTAGAACAATAGGTTGAATGATGAAAATGTTTAGCCACATGAAGGACATGGATTAATGATACCGTAATAGAGAATACTGTAATGTCTGATTAATAATACTGTGAGGAAAGCTTAGAACAATAGGTTGAATGATGAAAATGTTTAGCCACATGAAGGACATGGATTAATGATACAGTAATAGAGAATACTGTAATGTCTGGAGTAATAATACTGTGAGGAAAGCTTAGAACAATAGGTTGAATGATGAAAATGTTTAGCCACATGAAGGACATGGATTAATGATACCGTAATAGAGAATACTGTAATGTCTGAGTAATAATACTGTGAGGAAAGCTTAGAACAATAGGTTGAATGATGAAAATGTTTAGCCACATGAAGGACATGGATTAATGATACCGTAATAGAGAATACTGTAATGTCTGAGTAATAATACTGTGAGGAAAGCTTAGAACAATAGGTTGAATGATGAAAATGTTTAGCCACATGAAGGACATGGATTAATGATACCGTAATAGAGAATACTGTAATGTCTGATTAATAATACTGTGAGGAAAGCTTAGAACAATAGGTTGAATGATGAAAATGTTTAGCCACATGAAGGACATGGATTAATGATACAGTAATAGAGAATACTGTAATGTCTGAGTAATAATACTGTGAGGAAAGCTTAGAACAATAGGTTGAATGATGAAAATGTTTAGCCACATGAAGGACATGGATTAATGATACAGTAATAGAGAATACTGTATTGTCTGATTAATAATACTGTGAGGAAAGCTTAGAACAATAGGTTGAATGATGAAAATGTTTAGCCACATGAAGGACATGGATTAATGATACCGTAATAGAGAATACTGTAATGTCTGAGTAATAATACTGTGAGGAAAGCTTAGAACAATAGGTTGAATGATGAAAATGTTTAGCCACATGAAGGACATGGATTAATGATACAGTAATAGAGAATACTGTAATGTCTGAGTAATAATACTGTGAGGAAAGCTTAGAACAATAGGTTGAATGATGAAAATGTTTAGCCACATGAAGGACATGGATTAATGATACAGTAATAGAGAATACTGTATTGTCTGATTAATAATACTGTGAGGAAAGCTTAGAACAATAGGTTGAATGATGAAAATGTTTAGCCACATGAAGGACATGGATTAATGATACCGTAATAGAGAATACTGTAATGTCTGAGTAATAATACTGTGAGGAAAGCTTAGAACAATAGGTTGAATGATGAAAATGTTTAGCCACATGAAGGACATGGATTAATGATACAGTAATAGAGAATACTGTATTGTCTGATTAATACTACTGTGAGGAAAGCTTAGAACAATAGGTTGAATGATGAAAATGTTTAGCCACATGAAGGACATGGATTAATGATACAGTAATAGAGAATACTGTAATGTCTGAGTAATAATACTGTGAGGAAAGCTTAGAACAATAGGTTGAATGATGAAAATGTTTAGCCACATGAAGGACATGGATTAATGATACCGTAATAGAGAATACTGTAATGTCTGAGTAATAATACTGTGAGGAAAGCTTAGAACAATAGGTTGAATGATGAAAATGTTTAGCCACATGAAGGACATGGATTAATGATACAGTAATAGAGAATACTGTAATGTCTGAGTAATAATACTGTGAGGAAAGCTTAGAACAATAGGTTGAATGATGAAAATGTTTAGCCACATGAAGGACATGGATTAATGATACCGTAATAGAGAATACTGTAATGTCTGAGTAATAATACTGTGAGGAAAGCTTAGAACAATAGGTTGAATGATGAAAATGTTTAGCCACATGAAGGACATGGATTAATGATACCGTAATAGAGAATACTGTAATGTCTGATTAATAATACTGTGAGGAAAGCTTAGAACAATAGGTTGAATGATGAAAATGTTTAGCCACATGAAGGACATGGATTAATGATACAGTAATAGAGAATACTGTAATGTCTGAGTAATAATACTGTGAGGAAAGCTTAGAACAATAGGTTGAATGATGAAAATGTTTAGCCACATGAAGGACATGGATTAATGATACCGTAATAGAGAATACTGTAATGTCTGAGTAATAATACTGTGAGGAAAGCTTAGAACAATAGGTTGAATGATGAAAATGTTTAGCCACATGAAGGACATGGATTAATGATACCGTAATAGAGAATACTGTAATGTCTGATTAATAATACTGTGAGGAAAGCTTAGAACAATAGGTTGAATGATGAAAATGTTTAGCCACATGAAGGACATGGATTAATGATACCGTAATAGAGAATACTGTAATGTCTGAGTAATAATACTGTGAGGAAAGCTTAGAACAATAGGTTGAATGATGAAAATGTTTAGCCACATGAAGGACATGGATTAATGATACCGTAATAGAGAATACTGTAATGTCTGATTAATAATACTGTGAGGAAAGCTTAGAACAATAGGTTGAATGATGAAAATGTTTAGCCACATGAAGGACATGGATTAATGATACCGTAATAGAGAATACTGTAATGTCTGATTAATAATACTGTGAGGAAAGCTTAGAACAATAGGTTGAATGATGAAAATGTTTAGCCACATGAAGGACATGGATTAATGATACCGTAATAGAGAATACTGTAATGTCTGAGTAATAATACTGTGAGGAAAGCTTAGAACAATAGGTTGAATGATGAAAATGTTTAGCCACATGAAGGACATGGATTAATGATACCGTAATAGAGAATACTGTAATGTCTGATTAATAATACTGTGAGGAAAGCTTAGAACAATAGGTTGAATGATGAAAATGTTTAGCCACATGAAGGACATGGATTAATGATACAGTAATAGAGAATACTGTAATGTCTGAGTAATAATACTGTGAGGAAAGCTTAGAACAATAGGTTGAATGATGAAAATGTTTAGCCACATGAAGGACATGGATTAATGATACCGTAATAGAGAATACTGTAATGTCTGATTAATAATACTGTGAGGAAAGCTTAGAACAATAGGTTGAATGATGAAAATGTTTAGCCACATGAAGGACATGGATTAATGATACAGTAATAGAGAATACTGTAATGTCTGAGTAATAATACTGTGAGGAAAGCTTAGAACAATAGGTTGAATGATGAAAATGTTTAGCCACATGAAGGACATGGATTAATGATACAGTAATAGAGAATACTGTAATGTCTGAGTAATAATACTGTGAGGAAAGCTTAGAACAATAGGTTGAATGATGAAAATGTTTAGCCACATGAAGGACATGGATTAATGATACAGTAATAGAGAATACTGTAATGTCTGAGTAATAATACTGTGAGGAAAGCTTAGAACAATAGGTTGAATGATGAAAATGTTTAGCCACATGAAGGACATGGATTAATGATACCGTAATAGAGAATACTGTAATGTCTGATTAATAATACTGTGAGGAAAGCTTAGAACAATAGGTTGAATGATGAAAATGTTTAGCCACATGAAGGACATGGATTAATGATACCGTAATAGAGAATACTGCAATGTCTGATTAATACTACTGTGAGGAAAGCTTAGAACAATAGGTTGAATGATGAAAATGTTTAGCCACATGAAGGACATGGATTAATGATACCGTAATAGAGAATACTGTAATGTCTGATTAATAATACTGTGAGGAAAGCTTAGAACAATAGGTTGAATGATGAAAATGTTTAGCCACATGAAGGTCATGGATTAATGATACAGTAATAGAGAATACTGTATTGTCTGATTAATAATACTGTGAGGAAAGCTTAGAACAATAGGTTGAATGAAGAAAATGTTTAGCCACATGAAGGTCATGGATTAATGATACAGTAATAGAGAATACTGTATTGTCTGATTAATAATACTGTGAGGAAAGCTTAGAACAATAGGTTGAATGATGAAAATGTTTAGCCACATGAAGGACATGGATTAATGATACCGTAATAGAGAATACTGTAATGTCTGAGTAATAATACTGTGAGGAAAGCTTAGAACAATAGGTTGAATGATGAAAATGTTTAGCCACATGAAGGACATGGATTAATGATACCGTAATAGAGAATACTGTAATGTCTGATTAATAATACTGTGAGGAAAGCTTAGAACAATAGGTTGAATGATGAAAATGTTTAGCCACATGAAGGACATGGATTAATGATACAGTAATAGAGAATACTGTAATGTCTGAGTAATAATACTGTGAGGAAAGCTTAGAACAATAGGTTGAATGATGAAAATGTTTAGCCACATGAAGGACATGGATTAATGATACAGTAATAGAGAATACTGTAATGTCTGAGTAATAATACTGTGAGGAAAGCTTAGAACAATAGGTTGAATGATGAAAATGTTTAGCCACATGAAGGACATGGATTAATGATACCGTAATAGAGAATACTGTAATGTCTGATTAATAATACTGTGAGGAAAGCTTAGAACAATAGGTTGAATGATGAAAATGTTTAGCCACATGAAGGACATGGATTAATGATACAGTAATAGAGAATACTGTAATGTCTGATTAATAATACTGTGAGGAAAGCTTAGAACAATAGGTTGAATGATGAAAATGTTTAGCCACATGAAGGACATGGATTAATGATACAGTAATAGAGAATACTGTAATGTCTGAGTAATAATACTGTGAGGAAAGCTTAGAACAATAGGTTGAATGATGAAAATGTTTAGCCACATGAAGGACATGGATTAATGATACCGTAATAGAGAATACTGTAATGTCTGATTAATAATACTGTGAGGAAAGCTTAGAACAATAGGTTGAATGATGAAAATGTTTAGCCACATGAAGGTCATGGATTAATGATACAGTAATAGAGAATACTGTATTGTCTGGTTAATAATACTGTGAGGAAAGCTTAGAACAATAGGTTGAATGATGAAAATGTTTAGCCACATGAAGGTCATGGATTAATGATACAGTAATAGAGAATACTGTATTGTCTGATTAATAATACTGTGAGGAAAGCTTAGAACAATAGGTTGAATGATGAAAATGTTTAGCCACATGAAGGTCATGGATTAATGATACAGTAATAGAGAATACTGTATTGTCTGGTTAATAATACTGTGAGGAAAGCTTAGAACAATAGGTTGAATGATGAAAATGTTTAGCCACATGAAGGACATGGATTAATGATACAGTAATAGAGAATACTGTAATGTCTGATTAATAATACTGTGAGGAAAGCTTAGAACAATAGGTTGAATGATGAAAATGTTTAGCCACATGAAGGACATGGATTAATGATACAGTAATAGAGAATACTGTATTGTCTGATTAATAATACTGTGAGGAAAGCTTAGAACAATAGGTTGAATGATGAAAATGTTTAGCCACATGAAGGTCATGGATTAATGATACAGTAATAGAGAATACTGTATTGTCTGATTAATAATACTGTGAGGAAAGCTTAGAACAATAGGTTGAATGATGAAAATGTTTAGCCACATGAAGGACATGGATTAATGATACAGTAATAGAGAATACTGTAATGTCTGAGTAATAATACTGTGAGGAAAGCTTAGAACAATAGGTTGAATGATGAAAATGTTTAGCCACATGAAGGTCATGGATTAATGATACAGTAATAGAGAATACTGTATTGTCTGATTAATAATACTGTGAGGAAAGCTTAGAACAATAGGTTGAATGATGAAAATGTTTAGCCACATGAAGGTCATGGATTAATGATACAGTAATAGAGAATACTGTATTGTCTGGTTAATAATACTGTGAGGAAAGCTTAGAACAATAGGTTGAATGATGAAAATGTTTAGCCACATGAAGGACATGGATTAATGATACAGTAATAGAGAATACTGTAATGTCTGATTAATAATACTGTGAGGAAAGCTTAGAACAATAGGTTGAATGATGAAAATGTTTAGCCACATGAAGGTCATGGATTAATGATACAGTAATAGAGAATACTGTATTGTCTGGTTAATAATACTGTGAGGAAAGCTTAGAACAATAGGTTGAATGATGAAAATGTTTAGCCACATGAAGGTCATGGATTAATGATACAGTAATAGAGAATACTGTATTGTCTGATTAATAATACTGTGAGGAAAGCTTAGAACAATAGGTTGAATGATGAAAATGTTTAGCCACATGAAGGTCATGGATTAATGATACAGTAATAGAGAATACTGTATTGTCTGATTAATAATACTGTGAGGAAAGCTTAGAACAATAGGTTGAATGATGAAAATGTTTAGCCACATGAAGGTCATGGATTAATGATACAGTAATAGAGAATACTGTATTGTCTGGTTAATAATACTGTGAGGAAAGCTTAGAACAATAGGTTGAATGATGAAAATGTTTAGCCACATGAAGGTCATGGATTAATGATACAGTAATAGAGAATACTGTATTGTCTGGTTAATAATACTGTGAGGAAAGCTTAGAACAATAGGTTGAATGATGAAAATGTTTAGCCACATGAAGGACATGGATTAATGATACAGTAATAGAGAATACTGTATTGTCTGATTAATAATACTGTGAGGAAAGCTTAGAACAATAGGTTGAATGATGAAAATGTTTAGCCACATGAAGGACATGGATTAATGATACAGTAATAGAGAATACTGTATTGTCTGATTAATAATACTGTGAGGAAAGCTTAGAACAATAGGTTGAATGATGAAAATGTTTAGCCACATGAAGGTCATGGATTAATGATACAGTAATAGAGAATACTGTATTGTCTGATTAATAATACTGTGAGGAAAGCTTAGAACAATAGGTTGAATGATGAAAATGTTTAGCCACATGAAGGTCATGGATTAATGATACAGTAATAGAGAATACTGTATTGTCTGGTTAATAATACTGTGAGGAAAGCTTAGAACAATAGGTTGAATGATGAAAATGTTTAGCCACATGAAGGACATGGATTAATGATACAGTAATAGAGAATACTGTATTGTCTGATTAATAATACTGTGAGGAAAGCTTAGAACAATAGGTTGAATGATGAAAATGTTTAGCCACATGAAGGTCATGGATTAATGATACAGTAATAGAGAATACTGTATTGTCTGGTTAATAATACTGTGAGGAAAGCTTAGAACAATAGGTTGAATGATGAAAATGTTTAGCCACATGAAGGACATGGATTAATGATACAGTAATAGAGAATACTGTATTGTCTGGTTAATAATACTGTGAGGAAAGCTTTAGAACAATAGGTTGAATGATGAAAATGTTTAGCCACATGAAGGACATGGATTAATGATACAGTAATAGAGAATACTGTATTGTCTGGTTAATAATACTGTGGAAAGGCTTAGAACAATAGGTTGAATGATGAAAATGTTTAGCCACATGAAGGACATGGATTAATGATACAGTAATAGAGAATACTGTATTGTCTGGTTAATAATACTGTGAGGAAAGCTTAGAACAATAGGTTGAATGATGAAAATGTTTAGCCACATGAAGGACATGGATTAATGATACAGTAATAGAGAATACTGTATTGTCTGGTTAATTAATACTGTGAGGAAAGCTTAGAACAATAGGTTGAATGATGAAAATGTTTAGCCACATGAAGGACATGGATTAATGATACAGTAATAGAGAATACTGTATTGTCTGGTTAATAATACTGTGAGGAAAGCTTAGAACAATAGGTTGAATGATGAAAATGTTTAGCCACATGAAGGTCATGGATTAATGATACAGTAATGAAGAATACTGTATTGTCTGGTTAATAATACTGTGAGGAAAGCTTAGAACAATAGGTTGAATGATGAAAATGTTTAGCCACATGAAGGACATGGATTAATGATACAGTAATAGAGAATACTGTATTGTCTGGTTAATAATACTGTGAGGAAAGCTTAGAACAATAGGTTGAATGATGAAAATGTTTAGCCACATGAAGGACATGGATTAATGATACAGTAATAGAGAATACTGTATTGTCTGGTTAATAATACTGTGAGGAAAGCTTAGAACAATAGGTTGAATGATGAAAATGTTTAGCCACATGAAGGACATGGATTAATGATACAGTAATAGAGAATACTGTATTGTCTGGTTAATAATACTGTGAGGAAAGCTTAGAACAATAGGTTGAATGATGAAAATGTTTAGCCACATGAGAGTCATGGATTAATGATACAGTAATAGAGAATACTGTATTGTCTGATTAATAATACTGTGAGGAAAGCTTAGAACAATAGGTTGAATGATGAAAATGTTTAGCCACATGAAGGTCATGGATTAATGATACAGTAATAGAGAATACTGTATTGTCTGGTTAATAATACTGTGAGGAAAGCTTAGAACAATAGGTTGAATGATGAAAATGTTTAGCCACATGAAGGTCATGGATTAATGATACAGTAATAGAGAATACTGTATTGTCTGATTAATAATACTGTGAGGAAAGCTTAGAACAATAGGTTGAATGATGAAAATGTTTAGCCACATGAAGGTCATGGATTAATGATACAGTAATAGAATACTGTATTGTCTGGTTAATAATACTGTGAGGAAAGCTTAGAACAATAGGTTGAATGATGAAAATGTTTAGCCGCATGAAGGTCATGGATTAATGATACAGTAATAGAGAATACTGTATTGTCTGATTAATAATACTGTGAGGAAAGCTTAGAACAATAGGTTGAATGATGAAAATGTTTAGCCACATGAAGGTCATGGATTAATGATACAGTAATAGAGAATACTGTATTGTCTGGTTAATAATACTGTGAGGAAAGCTTAGAACAATAGGTTGAATGATGAAAATGTTTAGCCACATGAAGGACATGGATTAATGATACAGTAATAGAGAATACTGTATTGTCTGGTTAATAATACTGTGAGGAAAGCTTAGAACAATAGGTTGAATGATGAAAATGTTTAGCCACATGAAGGACATGTGGATTAATGATACAGTAATAGAGAATACTGTATTGTCTGGCTAATAATACTGTGAGGAAAGCTTAGAACAATAGGTTGAATGATGAAAATGTTTAGCCACATGAAGGACATGTGATTAATGATACAGTAATAGAGAATACTGTATTGTCTGGTTAATAATACTGTGAGGAAAGCTTAGAACAATAGGTTGAATGATGAAAATGTTTAGCCACATGAAGGACATGGATTAATGATACAGTAATAGAGAATACTGTATTGTCTGGTTAATAATACTGTGAGGAAAGCTTAGAACAATAGGTTGAATGATGAAAATGTTTAGCCACATGAAGGTCATGGATTAATGATACAGTAATAGAGAATACTGTATTGTCTGGTTAATAATACTGTGAGGAAAGCTTAGAACAATAGGTTGAATGATGAAAATGTTTAGCCACATGAAGGTCATGGATTAATGATACAGTAATAGAGAATACTGTATTGTCTGGTTAATAATACTGTGAGGAAAGCTTAGAACAATAGGTTGAATGATGAAAATGTTTAGCCACATGAAGGTCATGGATTAATGATACAGTAATAGAGAATACTGTATTGTCTGGTTAATAATACTGTGAGGAAAGCTTAGAACAATAGGTTGAATGATGAAAATGTTTAGCCACATGAAGGTCATGGATTAATGATACAGTAATAGAGAATACTGTATTGTCTGGTTAATAATACTGTGAGGAAAGCTTAGAACAATAGGTTGAATGATGAAAATGTTTAGCCACATGAAGGTCATGGATTAATGATACAGTAATAGAGAATACTGTATTGTCTGGTTAATAATACTGTGAGGAAAGCTTAGAACAATAGGTTGAATGATGAAAATGTTTAGCCACATGAAGGTCATGGATTAATGATACAGTAATAGAGAATACTGTATTGTTCTGGTTAATAATACTGTGAGGAAAGCTTAGAACAATAGGTTGAATGATGAAAATGTTTAGCCACATGAAGGTCATGGATTAATGATACAGTAATAGAGAATACTGTATTGTCTGGTTAATAATACTGTGAGGAAAGCTAGAACAATAGGTTGAATGATGAAAATGTTTAGCCACATGAAGGTCATGGATTAATGATACAAAGGCATGAGAATACTGTATTGTCTGGTTAATAATACTGTGAGGAAAGCTTAGAACAATAGGTTGAATGATGAAAATGTTTAGCCACATGAAGGTCATGGATTAATGATACAGTAATAGAGAATACTGTATTGTCTGGTTAATAATACTGTGAGGAAAGCTTAGAAACAAGGTTGAATGATGAAAATGTTTAGCCACATGAAGGTCATGGATTAATGATACAGTAATAGAGAATACTGTATTGTCTGGTTAATAATACTGTGAGGAAAGCTTAGAACAATAGGTTGAATGATGAAAATGTTTAGCCACATGAAGGTCATGGATTAATGATACAGTAATAGAGAATACTGTATTGTCTGGTTAATAATACTGTGAGGAAAGCTTAGAACAATAGGTTGAATGATGAAAATGTTTAGCCACATGAAGGTCATGGATTAATGATACAGTAATAGAGAATACTGTATTGTCTGGTTAATAATACTGTGAGGAAAGCTTAGAACAATAGGTTGAATGATGAAAATGTTTAGCCACATGAAGGTCATGGATTAATGATACAGTAATAGAGAATACTGTATTGTCTGGTTAATAATACTGTGAGGAAAGCTTAGAACAATAGGTTGAATGATGAAAATGTTTAGCCATGAAGGACATGGATTAATGATACAGTAATAGAGAATACTGTATTGTCTGGTTAATAATACTGTGAGGAAAGCTTAGAACAATAGGTTGAATGATGAAAATGTTTAGCCACATGAAGGACATGGATTAATGATACAGTAATAGAGAATACTGTATTGTCTGGTTAATATACTGTGAGGAAAGCTTAGAACAATAGGTTGAATGATGAAAATGTTTAGCCACATGAAGGACATGGATTAATGATACAGTAATAGAGAATACTGTATTGTCTGGTTAATAATACTGTGAGGAAAGCTTAGAACAATAGGTTGAATGATGAAAATGTTTAGCCACATGAAGGTCATGGATTAATGATACAGTAATAGAGAATACTGTATTGTCTGACAATAATACTGTGAGGAAAGCTTAGAACAATAGGTTGAATGATGAAAATGTTTAGCCACATGAAGGTCATGGATTAATGATACAGTAATAGAGAATACTGTATTGTCTGGTTAATAATACTGTGAGGAAAGCTTAGAACAATAGGTTGAATGATGAAAATGTTTAGCCACATGAAGGACATGGATTAATGATACAGTAATAGAGAATACTCGTATTGTCTGGTTAATAATACTGTGAGGAAGTTTAGAACAATAGGTTGAATGATGAAAATGTTTAGCCACATGAAGGACATGGATTAATGATACAGTAATAGAGAATACTGTATTGCCTGGTTAATAATACTGTGAGGAAAGCTTAGAACAATAGGTTGAATGATGAAAATGTTTAGCCACATGAAGGACATGGATTAATGATACAGTAATAGAGAATACTGTATTGTCTGATTAATAATACTGTGAGGAAAGCTAGAACAATAGGTTGAATGATGAAAATGTTTAGCCACATGAAGGACATGGATTAATGATACAGTAATAGAGAATACTGTATTGTCTGGTTAATAATACTGTGAGGAAAGCTTAGAACAATAGGTTGAATGATGAAAATGTTTAGCCACATGAAGGACATGGATTAATGATACAGTAATAGAGAATACTGTATTGTCTGGTTAATAATACTGTGAGGAAAGCTTAGAACAATAGGTTGAATGATGAAAATGTTTAGCCACATGAAGGACATGGATTAATGATACAGTAATAGAGAATACTGTATTGTCTGATTAATAATACTGTGAGGAAAGCTTAGAACAATAGGTTGAATGATGAAAATGTTTAGCCACATGAAGGACATTGATTAATGATACAGTAATAGAGAATACTGTATTGTCTGGTTAATAATACTGTGAGGAAAGCTTAGGAACAATAGGTTGAATGATGAAAATGTTTAGCCACATGAAGGACATGGATTAATGATACAGTAATAGAGAATACTGTATTGTCTGATTAATAATACTGTGAGGAAAGCTTAGAACAATAGGTTGAATGATGAAAATGTTTAGCCACATGAAGGACATGGATAATGATACAGTAATTGAGAATACTGTATTGTCTGGTTAATAATACTGTGAGGAAAGCTTAGAACAATAGGTTGAATGATGAAAATGTTTAGCCACATGAAGGACATGGATTAATGATACAGTAATAGAGAATACTGTATTGTCTGGTTAATAATACTGTGAGGAAAGCTTAGAACAATAGGTTGAATGATGAAAATGTTTAGCCACATGAAGGACATGGATTAATGATACAGTAATAGAGAATACTGTATTGTCTGGTTAATACTGTGAGGAAAGCTTAGAACAATAGGTTGAATGATGAAAATGTTTAGCCACATGAAGGACATGGATTAATGATACAGTAATAGAGAATACTGTATTGTCTGGTTAATAATACTGTGAGGAAAGCTTAGAACAATAGGTTGAATGATGAAAATGTTTAGCCACATGAAGGACATGGGATTAATGATACAGTAATAGAGAATACTGTATTGTCTGGTTAATAATACTGTGAGGAAAGCTTAGAACAATAGGTTGAATGATGAAAATGTTTTTAGCCACATGAAGGACATGGATTAATGATACAGTAATTGAGAATACTGTATTGTCTGGTTAATAATACTGTGAGGAAAGCTTAGAACAATAGGTTGAATGATGGAAAATGTTGTAGCCACATGAAGGACATGGATTACTCTGATAATAGAGAATACTGTATTGTCTGGTTAATAATACTGTGAGGAAAGCTTAGAACAATAGGTTGAATGATGAAAATGTTTAGCCACATGAAGGACATGGATTAATGATACAGTAATAGAGAATACTGTATTGTCTGGTTAATAATACTGTGGAAAGCTTTAAAACAATAGGGTTGAATGATGAAAATGTTTAGCCACATGAAGGACATAGATTAATGATACAGTAATAGAGAATACTGTATTGTCTGGTTAATAATACTGTGAGGAAAGCTTAGAACAATAGGTTGAATGATGAAAATGTTTAGCCACATGAAGGACATGGATTAATGATACAGTAATAGAGAATACTGTATTGTCTGGTTAATAATACTGTGTGAAAGCTTAGAACAATAGGTTGAATGATGAAAATGTTTAGCCACATGAAGGACATGGATTAATGATACAGTAATAGAGAATACTGTATTGTCTGGTTAATAATACTGTGAGGAAAGCTTAGAACAATAGGTTGAATGATGAAAATGTTTAGCCACATGAAGGTCATGGATTAATGATACAGTAATAGAGAATACTGTATTGTCTGATTAATAATACTGTGAGGAAAGCTTAGAACAATAGGTTGAATGATGAAAATGTTTAGCCACATGAAGGTCATGGATTAATGATACAGTAATAGAGAATACTGTATTGTCTGGTTAATAATACTGTGAGGAAAGCTTAGAACAATAGGTTGAATGATGAAAATGTTTAGCCACATGAAGGACATGGATTAATGATACAGTAATAGAGAATACTGTATTGTCTGGTTAATAATACTGTGAGGAAAGCTTAGAACAATAGGTTGAATGATGAAAATGTTTAGCCACATGAAGGTCATGGATTAATGATACAGTAATAGAGAATACTGTATTGTCTGGTTAATAATACTGTGAGGAAAGCTTAGAACAATAGGTTGAATGATGAAAATGTTTAGCCACATGAAGGACATGGATTAATGATACAGTAATAGAATACTGTATTGTCTGGTTAATAATACTGTGAGGAAAGCTTAGAACAATAGGTTGAATGATGAAAATGTTTAGCCACATGAAGGACATGGATTAATGATACAGTAATAGAGAATACTGTATTGTCTGGTTAATAATACTGTGAGGAAAGCTTAGAACAATAGGTTGAATGATGAAAATGTTTAGCCACATGAAGGACATGGATTAATGATACAGTAATAGAGAATACTGTATTGTCTGGTTAATAATACTGTGAGGAAAACAGAGACAATAGGTTGAATGATGAAAATGTTTAGCCACATGAAGGTCATGGATTAATGATACAGTAATAGAGAATACTGTATTGTCTGGTTAATAATACTGTGAGGAAAGCTTAGAACAATAGGTTGAATGATGAAAATGTTTAGCCACATGAAGGTCATGGATTAATGATACAGTAATAGAGAATACTGTATTGTCTGGTTAATAATACTGTGAGGAAAGCTTAGAACAATAGGTTGAATGATGAAAATGTTTAGCCACATGAAGGTCATGGATTAATGATACAGTAATAGAGAATACTGTATTGTCTGATTAATAATACTGTGAGGAAAGCTTAGAACAATAGGTTGAATGATGAAAATGTTTAGCCACATGAAGGTCATGGATTAATGATACAGTAATAGAGAATACTGTATTGTCTGGTTAAATAATACTGTGAGGAAAGCTTAGAACCAATAGGTTGAATGATGAAAATGTTTAGCCACATGAAGGTCATGGATTAATGATACAGTAATAGAATACTGTATTGTCTGGTTAATAATACTGTGAGGAAAGCTTAGAACAATAGGTTGAATGATGAAAATGTTTAGCCACATGAAGGTCATGGATTAATGATACAGTAATAGAGAATACTGTATTGTCTGGTTAATAATACTGTGAGGAAAGCTTAGAACAATAGGTTGAATGATGAAAATGTTTAGCCACATGAAGGTCATGGATTAATGATACAGTAGAATACTGTATTGTCTGATTAATAATACTGTGAGGAAAGCTTAGAACAATAGGTTGAATGATGAAAATGTTTAGCCACATGAAGGTCATGGATTAATGATACAGTAATAGAGAATACTGTATTGTCTGATTAATAATACTGTAGCTTAGAACAATAGGTTGAATGATGAAAATGTTTAGCCACATGAAGGTCATGGATTAATGATACAGTAATAGAGAATACTGTATTGTCTGATTAATAATACTGTGAGGAAAGCTTAGAACAATAGGTTGAATGATGAAAATGTTTAGCCACATGAAGGTCATGGATTAATGATACAGTAATAGAGAATACTGTATTGTCTGATTAATAATACTGTGAGGAAAGCTTAGAACAATAGGTTGAATGATGAAAATGTTTAGCCACATGAAGGTCATGGATTAATGATACAGTAATAGAGAATACTGTATTGTCTGGTTAATAATACTGTGAGGAAAGCTTAGAACAATAGGTTGAATGATGAAAATGTTTAGCCACATGAAGATCATGGATTAATGATACAGTAATAGAGAATACTGTATTGTCTGATTAATAATACTGTGAGGAAAGCTTAGAACAATAGGTTGAATGATGAAATGTTTAGCCACATGAAGGTCATGGATTAATGATACAGTAATAGAGAATACTGTATTGTCTGATTAATAATACTGTGAGGAAAGCTTAGAACAATAGGTTGAATGATGAAAATGTTTAGCCACATGAAGGTCATGGATTAATGATACAGTAATAGAGAATACTGTATTGTCTGGTTAATAATACTGTGAGGAAAGCTTAGAACAATAGGTTGAATGATGAAAATGTTTAGCCACATGAAGGTCATGGATTAATGATACAGTAATAGAGAATACTGTATTGTCTGATTAATAATACTGTGAGGAAAGCTTAGAACAATAGGTTGAATGATGAAAATGTTTAGCCACATGAAGGTCATGGATTAATGATACAGTAATAGAGAATACTGTATTGTCTGATTAATAATACTGTGAGGAAAGCTTAGAACAATAGGTTGAATGATGAAAATGTTTAGCCACATGAAGGTCATGGATTAATGATACAGTAATAGAGAATACTGTATTGTCTGGTTAATAATACTGTAGGGAAAGCTTAGAACAATAGGTTGAATGATGAAAATGTTTAGCCACATGAAGGTCATGGATTAATGATACAGTAATAGAATACTGTATTGTCTGGTTAATAATACTGTGAGGAAAGCTTAGAACAATAGGTTGAATGATGAAAATGTTTAGCCACATGAAGGTCATGGATTAATGATACAGTAATAGAGAATACTGTATTGTCTGATTAATAATACTGTGAGGAAAGCTTAGAACAATAGGTTGAATGATGAAAATGTTTAGCCACATGAAGGTCATGGATTAATGATACAGTAATAGAGAATACTGTATTGTCTGATTAATAATACTGTGAGGAAAGCTTAGAACAATAGGTTGAATGATGAAAATGTTTAGCCACATGAAGGTCATGGATTAATGATACAGTAATAGAGAATACTGTATTGTCTGATTAATAATACTGTGAGGAAAGCTTAAACAATAGGTTGAATGATGAAAATGTTTAGCCACATGAAGGACATGGATTAATGATACAGTAATAGAGAATACTGTATTGTCTGGTTAATAATACTGTGAGGAAAGCTTAGAACAATAGGTTGAATGATGAAAATGTTTTAGCCACATGAAGGACATGGATTAATGATACAGTAATAGAGAATACTGTATTGTCTGATTAATAATACTGTGAGGAAAGCTTAGAACAATAGGTTGAATGATGAAAATGTTTAGCCACATGAAGGTCATGGATTAATGATACAGTAATAGAGAATACTGTATTGTCTGGTTAATAATACTGTGAGGAAAGCTTAGAACAATAGGTTGAATGATGAAAATGTTTAGCCACATGAAGGACATGGATTAATGATACAGTAATAGAGAATACTGTATTGTCTGGTTAATAATACTGTGAGGAAAGCTTAGAACAATAGGTTGAATGATGAAAATGTTTAGCCACATGAAGGACATGGATTAATGATACAGTAATAGAATACTGTATTGTCTGGTTAATAATACTGTGAGGAAAGCTTAGAACAATAGGTTGAATGATGAAAATGTTTTAGCCACATGAAGGACATGGATTAATGATACAGTAATAGAGAATACTGTATTGTCTGGTTAATAATACTGTGAGGAAAGCTTAGAACAATAGGTTGAATGATGAAAATGTTTAGCCACATGAAGGACATGGATTAATGATACAGTAATAGAGAATACTGTATTGTCTGGTTAATAATACTGTGAGGAAAGCTTAGAACAATGAGTTGAATGATGAAAATGTTTAGCCACATGAAGGTCATGGATTAATGATACAGTAATAGGGAATACTGTATTGTCTGGTTAATAATACTGTGAGAGCTTAGAACAATAGGTTGAATGATGAAAATGTTTAGCCACATGAAGGTCATGGATTAATGATACAGTAATAGAGAATACTGTATTGTCTGGTTAATAATACTGTGAGGAAAGCTTAGAACAATAGGTTGAATGATGAAAATGGTTAGCCACATGAAGGTCATGGATTAATGATACAGTAATAGAGAATACTGTATTGTCTGGTTAATAATACTGTGAGGAAAGCTTAGAACAATAGGTTGAATGATGAAAATGTTTAGCCACATGAAGGTCATGGATTAATGATACAGTAATAGAGAATACTGTATTGTCTGGTTAATAATACTGTGAGGAAAGCTTAGAACAATAGGTTGAATGATGAAAATGTTTAGCCACATGAAGGTCATGGATTAATGATACAGTAATAGAGAATACTGTATTGTCTGGTTAATAATACTGTGAGGAAAGCTTAGAACAATAGGTTGAATGATGAAAATGTTTAGCCACATGAAGGTCATGGATTAATGATACAGTAATAGAGAATACTGTATTGTCTGGTTAATAATACTGTGAGGAAAGCTTAGAACAATAGGTTGAATGATGAAAATGTTTAGCCACATGAAGGTCATGGATTAATGATACAGTAATAGAGAATACTGTATTGTCTGGTTAATAATACTGTGAGGAAAGCTTAGAACAATAGGTTGAATGATGAAAATGTTTAGCCACATGAAGGTCATGGATTAATGATACAGTAATAGAGAATACTGTATTGTCTGGTTAATAATACTGTGAGGAAAGCTTAGAACAATAGGTTGAATGATGAAAATGTTTAGCCACATGAAGGTCATGGATTAATGATACAGTAATAGAGAATACTGTATTGTCTGGTTAATAATACTGTGAGGAAAGCTTAGAACAATAGGTTGAATGATGAAAATGTTTAGCCACATGAAGGTCATGGATTAATGATACAGTAATAGAGAATACTGTATTGTCTGGTTAATAATACTGTGAGGAAAGCTTAGAACAATAGGTTGAATGATGAAAATGTTTAGCCACATGAAGGACATGGATTAATGATACAGTAATAGAGAATACTGTATTGTCTGGTTAATAATACTGTGAGGAAAGCTTAGAACAATAGGTTGAATGATGAAAATGTTTAGCCACATGAAGGTCATGGATTAATGATACAGTAATAGAGAATACTGTATTGTCTGATTAATAATACTGTGAGGAAAGTTTAGAACAATAGGTTGAATGATGAAAATGTTTAGCCACATGAAGGACATGGATTAATGATACAGTAATAGAGAATACTGTATTGTCTGGTTAATAATACTGTGAGGAAAGCTTAGAACAATAGGTTGAATGATGAAAATGTTTAGCCACATGAAGGTCATGGATTAATGATACAGTAATAGAGAATACTGTATTGTCTGATTAATAATACTGTGAGGAAAGCTTAGAACAATAGGTTGAATGATGAAAATGTTTAGCCACATGAAGGACATGGATTAATGATACAGTAATAGAGAATACTGTATTGTCTGATTAATAATACTGTGAGGAAAGCTTAGAACAATAGGTTGAATGATGAAAATGTTTAGCCACATGAAGGACATGGATTAATGATACAGTAATAGAGAATACTGTATTGTCTGATTAATAATACTGTGAGGAAAGCTTAGAACAATAGGTTGAATGATGAAAATGTTTAGCCACATGAAGGACATGGATTAATGATACAGTAATAGAGAATACTGTATTGTCTGATTAATAATACTGTGAGGAAAGCTTAGAACAATAGGTTGAATGAAGAAAATGTTTAGCCACATGAAGGACATGGATTAATGATACAGTAATAGAGAATACTGTATTATCTGATTAATAATACTGTGAGGAAAGCTTAGAACAATAGGTTGAATGAAGAAAATGTTTAGCCACATGAAGGACATGGATTAATGATACAGTAATAGAGAATACTGTATTGTCTGATTAATAATACTGTGAGGAAAGCTTAGAACAATAGGTTGAATGAAGAAAATGTTTAGCCACATGAAGGACATGGATTAATGATACAGTAATAGAGAATACTGTATTGTCTGATTAATACTACTGTGAGGAAAGCTTAGAACAATAGGTTGAATGATGAAAATGTTTAGCCACATGAAGGACATGGATTAATGATACAGTAATAGAGAATACTGTATTGTCTGATTAATAATACTGTGAGGAAAGCTTAGAACAATAGGTTGAATGATGAAATGTTTAGCCACATGAAGGTCATGGATTAATGATACAGTAATAGAGAATACTGTATTGTCTGATTAATACTACTGTGAGGAAAGCTTAGAACAATAGGTTGAATGATGAAAATGTTTAGCCACATGAAGGACATGGATTAATGATACAGTAATAGAGAATACTGTATTGTCTGATTAATAATACTGTGAGGAAAGCTTAGAACAATAGGTTGAATGATGAAAATGTTTAGCCACATGAAGGACATGGATTAATGATACAGTAATAGAGAATACTGTATTGTCTGGTTAATAATACTGTGAGGAAAGCTTAGAACAATAGGTTGAATGAAGAAAATGTTTTTCAGCCACATGAAGGACATGGATTAATGATACAGTAATAGAGAATACTGTATTGTCTGATTAATACTACTGTGAGGAAAGCTTAGAACAATAGGTTGAATGATGAAAATGTTTAGCCACATGAAGGACATGGATTAATGATACAGTAATAGAGAATACTGTATTGTCTGGTTAATAATACTGTGAGGAAAGCTTAGAACAATAGGTTGAATGAAGAAAATGTTTAGCCACATGAAGGACATGGATTAATGATACAGTAATAGAGAATACTGTATTGTCTGATC
>JBBBDQ010026042.1:0-78180 GCA_037127315.1 Ascarosepion bandense | reverse complement strand
TCTTTTTCGGTCCTGATCTCCAGTTGGAAATGAATTGGTCGGAGGTTCGAGAGAAGGCCGAGGGCGCAGTTCGTCTGTGGACTCGGAGGAGGCTCTCCTTAAAGGGGAGGGCGGAAGTATGTGCTTCGCACATCTACCCGATTCTCCTTTACCGACTCTCTGTACTTCCTGTCCCGTGTGCCATTCGTTTGGGTTTAATTCAGCTCTTGTTCTCCTTCCTTTGGGGAGAAGGCAAGTCTCCCAAGGTACGTCGCGAGATCTGTTGCCTGCATCCATCTGAGGGCGGTCTGGGAATGCCTAGCGTTGAGATTCGTCAACACACGCTTCGCATTAGATTCCTGGATCGAATGTGTATGCTGGAGGATGAGAACGGCGCCCTCGTTCAAGAGGACGTCCATAAGAACTTTCCATCCCTGAGAAGTGTGCATTTGTCGGAGGAGGAGGCCGGCCGTACTCCTCGTGGCGAGTGCTCCTTCTATAAAGAATGTCGTTTGGCTCTCCAGTTTCTCTTGCGGGCTACGGATGGCCTCTCCAACGCCCAATCGTTGTCTCTTAGGGCATTATATCGGGTTTTAGTTAGGGGGGCCGTTCAAGATGAACTGATTGGCGAGCTCGGGCTTACGAAGCAGGAGGCTCGCTCCATATGGCCTTGGGCGCCTGGGTTGAAATGTCTCACTAACGATGAGGCATCACTCACCTGGCTGATGATTCGAAAGGCTCTCTGGGTAGGCAAGAGGCTTCATGCAGCGGGCCTAACACCAAAATCAACCTGCGTGCGTTGTGGGCTGACGACGGAAACCGTCGATCATGCCTTCTTCCACTGCAGTGTTGTTGCTCCGTTGTGTAAGTTTCTTGAAGACCTCATGGTTCGTATGCTGCGTGGAAAGTTCTTTGTCCTTGAGGCTAGTTCTGTTTGTAGCAATGTCGTACCTCCGTTATCTAGGGCTGAGCACTATGTGCTCTTTTGCTTACTAGGTGTTATGCGAATCGTGATTTGGACGACGCGACAGAAGGAATTCTATGGTGATGAGAAGTTTACCTCTTCCCAACTGATCTTGTTCTTTAAGCATCAGCTTAAAGTCAAGATCAGGACGGAAAGGAAACGACTCACTCCATCTGAATTTGGCAAAAGGTGGGTGAGTCTTGCGCGATTCTGTCGAGTGAAAGGTGCTGACCTGGAGTGGTTGTTTGATGCCGGTTAGGCATCAGGATATTGGGTGTGCTGGGCAGAACATGTGCACCCCGTCCCTGTTAGGTTAGTGTAGGGAAAGTTTGATTTTTCTGTTTTTTGCTTCATTGTTAACTTAGCTAGGTTATGATTGCTCATTGGCCCCCTTTTCTTTTTTGTCCCCTATTTTTCTTTAGTTTAACCCCCTTCCCTTCCCACTTTAGGTGTTCAACAATGTTAGTTCTCCGGTGGATGCGTGGCGACTTTCGTTATTTTTCAAGTGTGTTTTTCGTTTTTGTTATGATGTTTAAATGTGTGAGTGATTGTGTGAGTGATAGCTGATCGGACATATGGTATTATATTTATAAAGCCACGCATTATGTTTCGTCCGGGGAAGTGATTTTGCTGTCACAATATTAGAGTAGTGGGGGGCTTTTATTACTAATATGATTTTGTTTAGTTTCTTGTACATATCTTACTTTCATTGTATAAAATTCATTGGGGATTTTAAATGTTGTTATTTCTGCCCATGCCCTCCACTGAACATTGTACATATGGGAGTTAAGTAGGACTACATAGAGAACCTGAGGTATTATGGTGTACGTGGTAAGAATGGTAAGTAAAAATGTGGTTTTATGGTGAAAGGTTATTGTTAGCGTGTCAGGGTCAACGAAAGTGAATAGCTAAGTTAAATATAGGACAGTTGATGACCAGCCTTCCCCCATCCCCGTATTAGGCCTTGTGCCACATTTGTACTTCAGTACAATAAATAATGAAGTTCCTGCCCAGTTTTTGACGTTTGTTGTCATTTTCTGACTTCTCAGACCTTGCTTTGGCGAGCGTCAGACACTTTGTTTAAAAAAAACTGATTTACTCATTTGGACTCTTTATTTTACCAAAAAGACCTTTTGTTGAGCTAAGTTTATTTTTATTTATTTTCTTTTTCGTTTATTTACTTTGTTCTTTTCTTTTTTTCTTCTAGCTTTTTTGTTTTTATTTTCGTATTTTTGGCGGCCATATTTGTTTTTATTTAGGTCGGCCGTTTTGAGTTTATTTTTATTTTTATTTTTTTCAGTATCTGTTTGGCCTTAAGTGCCATATTTATATTTTTTTAACTGTCCCTATTTTGACCAGAAGCTGAAGAATTAGCTGATTTTTATTTTTCTTCCAATTTAACTTTTCTTTTTTTTCAGCCCCTCCCCAGTTTTTCTTTCGCGGAAGTCGCCGTTAGGAGACTTTTCGTTTTCTTTTTGTTTGTTTGTATTTGTTTGTAATTGTTTTCTTTGTGTATTTAATTTAATTGTACATTTGTAAAGTTTAATCGTTGTTTAAATTTATTTTGAATTCTTTTATTTTGTAAAGTTTAGTTAAAACACTTAAATTTAATTTTAGCCCCTCCCCCTATTTTCTTTGTCGGGAGTAGCCGTTTAGGCAACTCTCCGTTTGTTTTATTTTCTTTAAATTTATCTGTGTATTTAATTTTTCGTAACTGGTAAAGTTTATTTTTGTATAAATTTGTTTTTCTTTCATTTTTTTTTAACCTCTCCGGAGGCTAATTTTTGCCATTTAAGGCTTTTTCTTCTCTTATATTTGTAAGAGTTTAATTACACCGTTAAAGGCAAGTTTTTTTTCCTAAGCCTTTTGTTATTTCTATTCTTTGCCATTGTAGGCTAATTTTGTAATTATTACTGTTCTTGTCATTACTTTGTGAGGAGGGTTTTTTTTTTTTTTTTTTTTTTTTGCCCCCCCCCCCACCATTTTTCCTACCCCGCTCCATTCTCGTATTATTTACGGAGGAAAATATATAGTGACAAGCAAATATAAAAATGGCCGACTCAAGTCGGTCAGTTAAAAAGAAATTAATTTTTGATCCGCCCAGGAAGGGCCCGCCTGACAAAAATAAAGAGGAATATCCCCCTCTAAATGAGTCTAATAGTAAGACGAAAAATATGGTGGCCGAGAAAGGCCAAAAGATTGCAACAGATGATAAGACTAGAAATGCCAAAGACAACAATAAAGATGCTAAGGCCGGGGAGTTGCCCGATTGCTGGAAGTCCCCACCTAGTTGCATCATAAACATTGCGGAGTTTCTGGAGAGATCTAAAGGTTACGACCATCTTTTGAAAGATGACGGACTTTTGGAAAACCCCCAGGAACTACAAAAGTTTGAAAAGAGAATGGTGTCGGTCTTCGTGGTGGACAAGCGTTCGCGCAAAATTTGTCGCTCCACGAAAGACACAGTGATCCGATCACTGGTGTCCCTAGGGGTTAAGCCCCAAAGAGTAATTAGAGGGCCGCTCTTTTTCATGTGGGACGTACTGCTGCCCACACCGGAAGATTGTTTGGAAGTCATCAAAAGAGAACTTATCACTAATGACCTTATCTTGAGAACAGAATATGAAGGCCGAAGGAGGACCACGGTAGCAGTATATGAGGTGCCTCCTCAGGTTGCCGGCGAACATCTGGCATCGTATTTAAGGAAATATGGCCAGATACTCGCAGCCTCTTCCGACAACCTGAACGGGGGATGGACATTTGACATCATAATGGAGCGAAAAGCCTTCGATTCCGTCCCCAACTGCTTGGATTACTGCGGCCGGAAAATGCCGGTCATAGTGACTGGCCGAAAACCAACTTGCTGGAAGTGCGGGCAGACTGGTCACCTGTCCTCTTCCTGCCCAGAGAAGAAGGCCTCTGGTGATCCGGCCGCTGGCGACCAGAATACCCCTAAGCCTGACAACCGTAGTTCCGCAACGCCTGTAATGGGCCTAGCAGCGGCACGGTCCGGTGTCTCACAAACACCGGGTGGGTCTCGGCCCCCATCCTCCCAAATTCCGAAGCCTGCCGCAAGTGTGGTTAAGGACAAGGATGAGGGAGTATGGCATGTCGTTGCTAGAGGCAAAGGGAAGATCCGAGCAGCGGTACCTCAGTCCCCTGAATCTCCTAGGGATGACACCGACAGTCCCACTCCCTCTGGCAGCTTTAAGGGCGACGTCCCGGCGGTCCATCAGGACAGGCCATTGAATGAAATGCAAAAGAAGGCCGAACCCAACTGGGACAAAATTGTTCAGCTTAGGAAACTTAAGAAAGAGCTGGAAAATAAGAAACCCTCAAAACCAGCAACTTCACACTCTTCCGTCTCCGCCCCTTCCTCCCCCTCCCGGAAAAAAACCATGGCCCCTCCGCCCATGACTAAGTCTCTGACCACTTCCCCGTCCAAAATGACCACCTTGAAACATCAATCCCCAGTCCCTTCTCGTGTCCCTTCTACTCCTGCTTCTCCTGATGACTCGCCCATGTCCACCCCAACACCTACTCCCTCTCTCTCTCCTCACAAAAGCAAGAGACAGAGAAGCCCTGAGGCGGCCTCTGGTGAGGAAAAAAGGAAGAAATTGAAACCTCCCTTCAACCTTGGGGAGGACGTGTGTAGAGTTTCCGAGGAGACTGCTCAAAGGGCTCTGAGCCACTCAAAGCGCCTGAAACCGCTACTTCGATTTCAAAAATTACAAGACAAGGACATAGAGGACCCGCGCAATTTCCCAAACGCCAAGAGGATCCTGACAGTCGTGCGTTCGGGAACTGGAACCCGTCAAATATGGACTATGTTAGGGGAGGCAAATGATTCGTTTGCAACAGACCCTCCCCTTTCTTATTTCCATGATGAGGACAACAAAAATTTACAGCAGTTTTGTTCTGGGAGGACCCCGGTTTATGTTCACCCTCCCTTTACAGAGCGTTGAAACTAACGTTTCCCCTGGACATTGGCGGCCTGTCCTATGATGGCACTATCAAAAGTGAAATGGGTCTCGGCTCAATGGGACGGGCTGTCGGTGTCCTGTCACCGGACATGTTCGGAACAGTTCCTCAACCCTAATCGGACTGATAATGGCTCTCTGGTTAGCAAGTATGAATGCCCGGGGGCTGAGGTCTGAGTCTCGGAGGGTGAGACTCCTTCATGATCTCCAGCGCCTCGGGGTGGATGTTTGTTGTTTGCAGGAGACCCGGTTTTTTGCTGGCGACTATGAGGGCATACTGTCTAGGGATTACGATCTCTATTCAGCATGTTTTGATGGTCGTTCTAGAGGTGTTTCCTGGCTAGTGAGCAAGTCTTTGGGTGCGGCGTGTACGCTTGTCTTCGCGGATCCAGCGGGCAGGATTTGTGTGCTGGATATTACCATAAAGGAGAAGTCTTTTCGCCTCATTGGGGTTTATGCGCCCAATGTCCATGCGGAGCGTCCTGCTTTGTTTCGGCAGCTCGAGTCGTTCTTTGGAACATCGAGGCGGGTAATTTTAGCGGGGGATTGGAATGCCGTCCTTGACCCTGAGAAGGATCGTATAGGAGAAAGATCGGGTACTAACAACCCTGGATGTGAAACCATTTCGGGAATTTATCGACAGGAATGATCTTGTCGATAAATACCGAAATGAACACCCCCGGGAGGTAGTGTGGACTTGGACTAATAGGGGCAGCTCGGATTCGAAGGTACGCGCAAGCTACCTCGACCGAGTCCTAGTTAGGAGAGTCGACGTAGGGCTCTTAGGTTGTCCAAGTTTCCATTCCATAGTTTACACGGATCATAGGCTCGTCCGGGTTCGTGTAAACTTAGATAAGCCTAAGGTTAAGTTGGCTGGCTACTGGAAATTGAACGCGTCATTACTTGATAGCCAAGATTTCCAGCACCAGCTTTTACTAACACTAAAGCGGGAACTGACGGGGGCTGTGGTTGGGAATAAGTGGTGGGATACACTGAAATCCAAAATTAGGTCGTTTGCTGCCGACTATAGCCGTCGGCTCAACTTAGCTAATTTAGCGGCGCAATCGACGTTAGAGAAAAAAGTTGATCGGGCAGTTAAATCCCGTAATAGTGGGGACGTAGCCTTAGCTAGGGCCGAGCTGGCCTCCTTGGCTATCAAGAAGGATCAAGCTCTGGTAGTTAGGGCTAGGTTAAAAAGAATGTCTTCTGAGGCAACGAATATGGCCGCAGAATTGCGTGCAGAGGAAGCTAGGCAAGCAGCCAATCGGCATATCAAGGACATCACATTGCCGGATGGTCGTACCGTGACTACAGACGTGGGTATATGTGGAGCTTTTCGGGATTACTTCCAGGATCTTTTCACCAGGGAGCCCGGTCTGAGCTCTGCTCAGTTCGACACCTATTTGGCTGACTTTCCCCGCCTCTCGGCGGCTGAAGCGGCTAGGTGCGAGGGGCCCATAACAGAGTCGGAAATCTGGGATGCGCTGAAATTGGTTGGCCGGGACAAAACTCCGGGTTTGGATGGTCTTCCCTACGAACTGTACTTGAGGCAGTCGTCCGTTCTTGTTCCTCTGCTGGCTCTTGTTTATAACAACTGGATGAAGCAGGGGTCTATACCTCGACGCTTCACCAGGGGTGTAATCAAGTTGCTTCGCAAGAGCAAGAGCGGTGGGGGTGGCATAGATAATTATCGGCCTTTAACGATGTTAAATACTGACTTAAAGATTTTTGCCAAGATCTTGGCCGGCCGTTTGCAGGCTGTCCTCTCTAGTCTGATTGGCCCCGAGCAGACTTGTGCTGTGAAGGGCAGGACTATTCAGGACAACCTTCATTTGGTACGCCTGATCATCGAGAAAACCGACACCGAAGCCGTGCTGATCAATTTGGATCAGTCCAAGGCTTTCGATAGGGTTGACCATCGTTTCTTGGAGTCTGTCCTTTCCGCCGCCGGTTTCGGGCCGTACTTTCGCTCCTGGATCCGACTGCTGTATGAGTCCCCCGGTGCGCTGGTGGAAGTGAATGGGGTAAGATCGAAGCCCTTCACTTTATCTCGCTCCATTCGTCAAGGTTGTCCACTTTCGCCTTTGCTGTACGTTCTTGCGTTGGAGCCATTCCTTCGCAAGTTAAAGGCGAATCCGGTCCTTCGCGGAATTTCCGTACCTGGTGCTACCACCTCGGCCAGGTACTTCCGCCTATGCTGACGACGTTTCGGTTTTTGTGTCGAGCAAAGCCGAGATTGACGAAGTCAGCAAAGAAATCAGATGCTATGAGACGGTGACAGGGGCCAAGATCAATCGCGATAAGTCTGTTGGCTTGCGATTGGGTGCGTGGAAGGGAGTTTCTCTTCCCGGACCTTTCCTCTGGACGGACGGGCCGATCAAGATTCTCGGCGTCTTTTTCGGTCCTGATCTCCAGTTGGAAATGAATTGGTCGGAGGTTCGAGAGAAGGCCGAGGGCGCAGTTCGTCTGTGGACTCGGAGGAGGCTCTCCTTAAAGGGAGGGCGGAAGTATGTGCCCCTCGCACATCTACCCGATTCTCCTTTACCGACTCTCGGTACTTCCTCTCCCGTGTGCCATTCGTTTGGGTTTAATTCAGCTCTTGTTCTCCTTCCTTTGGGGAGAAGGCAAGTCTCCCAAGGTACGTCGCGAGATCTGTTGCCTGCATCCATCTGAGGGCGGTCTGGGCATGCCTAGCGTTGAGATTCGTCAACACACGCTTCGCATTAGATTCCTGGATCGAATGTGTATGCTGGAGGATGAGAACGGCGCCCTCGTTCAAGAGGACGTCCATAAAAACTTTCCATCCCTGAGAAGTGTGCATTTGTCGGAGGAGGAGGCCGGCCGTACTCCTCGTGGCGAGTGCTCCTTCTATAAAGAATGTCGTTTGGCTCTCCAGTTTCTCTTGCGGGCTACGGATGGCCTCTCCAACGCCCAATCGTTGTCTCTTAGGGCATTATATCGGGTTTTAGTTAGGGGGGCCGTTCAAGATGAACTGATTGGCGAGCTCGGGCTTACGAAGCAGGAGGCTCGCTCCTTATGGCCTTGGGCGCCCGGGTTGAAATGTCTCACTAATGATGAGGCATCACTCACCTGGCTGATGATTCGAAATGCTCTCTGGGTAGGCAAGAGGCTTCATGCAGCGGGCCTAACTCCGAAATCAACCTGCGTGCGTTGTGGGCTGACGACGGAAACCGTCGATCATGCCTTCTTCCACTGCAGTGTTGTTGCTCCGTTGTGTAAGTTTCTTGAAGACCTCATGGTTCGTATGCTGCGTGGAAAGTTCTTTGTCCTTGAGGCTAGTTCTGTTTGTAGCAATGTCGTGCCTCCGTTATCTAGGGCTGAGCACTATGTGCTCTTTTGCTTACTAGGTGTTATGCGAGTCGTGATTTGGACGACGCGACAGAAGGAATTCTATGGTGATGAGAAGTTTACCTCTTCCCAACTGATCTTGTTCTTTAAGCATCAGCTTAAAGTCAAGATCAGGACGGAAAGGAAACGACTCACTCCATCTGAATTTGGCAAAAGGTGGGTGAGTCTTGCGCGATTCTGTCGAGTGAAAGGTGCTGACCTGGAGTGGTTGTTTGATGCCGGTTAGGCATCAGGATATTGGGTGTGCTGGGCAGAACATGTACACCCCGTCCCTGTTAGGTTAGTGTAGGGAAAGTTTGATTTTCTGTTTTTTGCTTCATTGTTAACTTAGCTAGGTTATGATTGCTCATTGGCCCCCTTTTCTTTTTTTGTCCCCTATTTTTCTTTAGTTTAACCCCCTTCCCTTCCCACTTTAGGTGTTCAACAATGTTAGTTCTCCGGTAGATGCGTGGCGACTTTCGTTATTTTTCAAGTGTGCTTTTCGTTTTTGTTATGGTGTTTAAATGTGTGAGTGATTGTGTGAGTGATTGCTGATCGGATAAGTGATATTATTATATTTCTAAAGCCACGCATTATATTTCGTCCGGGGAAGTGATTTTGCTGTCACAATATTAGAGTAGTGGGGGGCTTTTATTACTAATATGATTTTGTTTAGTTTATTGTACATATCTTACTTTCATTGTATAAAATCATTGGGGAATTTTAAATGTTGTTATTTCTGCCCATGCCCTCCACTGAACATTGTACATATGGGAGTTAAGTAGGACTACATAGAGAACCTGAGGTATTATGGTGGACGTGGTAAGAATGGTAAGTAAAAATGTGGTTTTATGGTGAAAGGTTATTGTAAGCGTGTCAGGGTCAACGAAAGTGAATAGCTAAGTTAAATTAGGACAGTTGAAGACCAGCCTTCCCCATCCCCGTATTAGGCCTTGTGCCACATTTGTACTTCAGTACAATAAATAATGAAGTTCCTGCCCAGTTTTTGACGTTTGTTGTCATTTTCTGACTTCTCAGACCTTGCTTTGGCGAGCGTCAGACACTTTGTTTAAAAAAACTGATTTACTCATTTGGACTCTTTATTTTACCAAAAAGACCTTTTTGTTGAGCTAAGTTTATTTTTATTTATTTTCTTTTTCGTTTATTTACTTTGTTCTTTTCTTTTTTATTCTTCTAGCTTTTTTGTTTTTATTTTCGTATTTTTGGCGGCCATATTTGTTTTTATTTAGGTCGGCCGTTTTGAGTTTATTTTTATTTTTATTTTTTTCAGTATCTGTTTGGCCTTAAGTGCCATATTTATATTTTTTTAACTGTCCCTATTTTGACCAGAAGCTGAAGAATTAGCTGATTTTTATTTTTCTTCCAATTTAACTTTTCTTTTTTTTTCAGCCCCTCCCCAGTTTTTCTTTCGCGGAAGTCGCCGTTAGGAGACTTTTCGTTTTCTTTTTGTTTGTTTGTATTTGTTTGTATTTGTTTTCTTTGTGTATTTAATTTAATTGTACATTTGTAAAGTTTAATCGTTGTTTAAATTTATTCTTTTATTTTGTAAAGTTTAGTTAAACCTCTTAAATTTAATTTTAGCCCCTCCCCCTATTTTCTTTGTCGGGAGTAGCCGTTTAGGCAACTCTCCGTTTGTTTTATCTTCTTTAAATTTATCTGTGTATTTAGTTTATCGTAACTGGTAAAGTTTATTTTGTATAAATTTGTTTTTCTTTTAATTTTTTTTTAACCTCTCCAGAGGCTAATTTTTGCCATTTAAGGCTTTTTCTTCTCTTATATTTATGAGAGTGTAATTACACCGTTAAAGGCAAGTTTTTTCCTAAGCCTTTTGTTATTTCTATTCTTTGCCGTTGTAGGCTAATTTTGTAATTATTACTGTTCTTGTCATTACTTTGTGAGGAGAGTTTTTTTTTTTTTTTTTTTTTTTTTGTCCTCTTTGTTGCTATTTTGTGTATAGTATTTATTTTGTTTTATATTTTATTTTTTTTTCCCCCAAGTTACTCCCATATCCCACCCTTCCCCATACGTTTAATTTAGTGAGGTGGAGAAAGATATAAAAAAAAATTGTGGTTGGCGTTCTAAAATTTTAAAATGGCCGACAATAGTCGGTCAGTAAAGAAGAAACTGTTATTTGACCCTCCCTGGAAGGGTCCTCCGGATAAAAATGAGGAATCTTTTCCCCCTTTACCTACGTCAAGTAAGACGAAGGAAAAGATTTCGAACCAAAATGTGGTGGCCGAGAAGGGCCAGAATAAAGATCCTACTTCAAGTAAGACATCGACCCAAAATGTGGTGGCCGAAAAGGGCAATAAAAATGAGGATTCTGTTCCCCCTCTAACTACTGCGGAGGATAAAACATCGACCCAAAATGTGGTGGCCGAGAAGGGCCAGAATACTAAAGAAACCGACAAGCAGATAAGTGAAAGTAAAGACAAATCCAAAGATGCTGAGGCCGGGGAATCGCCCTTGGGCTGGAAGTCCCCTCCAAAGGTTACGATCAATTTGACGGAGTTTCTGGAGAGAGCCAAGAGTTACGCTCATCTTGTGACAGAAGATGGACTCTTGGAGGATCCCCAGGAATTAAGAAAAATTGAAAAAAGAATTGTGTCAGTCCTTGTGGTCGACAAGCGTACGCGCAAGATTTGTCGCCCCACAAAAGACACAGTGTTGAAGACACTGCAGTCCACGGGGGTCAAGCCCTTACGAATTGTAAAAGGCTCGGGCTTTTTCACGTGGGACGTGCTGCTGCCCACGCCGGAAGATTGCCTAAAGATGGTATCTAAAAATCATATAACAAAAGATTTTATTATAAGAACAGAATACCTAGGCATGCGTAGGACCAAGGTGGCAGTGTACGAGGTCCCTCCTCAGGTCATCGGGGAGCATCTCGCGGCGTACTTTTCTCAATTCGGTGAGATTGTAGATGCCTCCTGCGAGGACCTGACCGGGGGATGGTCTTTCGAGATGATGTTGAGCGGTAAGGCCTTCGAGACCATCCCCAACTGTCTTGACGTTGGGGGCCTGAGACTACCGGTGATAGTTACCGGTCGCAAACCGATATGCTGGAGGTGCGGAAAGATTGGTCACCTCTCCCCCTCCTGCCCAGAGAAGAAGGCCTCTGGAAGCCAGGCCCCGGAAGACCAAAATACCCCTCTGGCCGCTTCTGTGACAAAATCCGTCTCGCCTGTAGTGGGCATGCCAGCAACCAGGACCGGTGTGGTAGTACCCCCGGTTGGGTCAAAACATCGGCCCTCATTCCCCGAAAAGCCCTCGCCTGCTACAAGTGTAGTATCGGAGAAGGAAAAGGGGGAATGGCAGGTTGTTGGCAGGACCAGAGGGAAGCGTCAAGCTGCGGGACCTCAGTCCCCCTGATGCTCCCAGGACTAAAGGCACGTACAGCCCCACTCCCTCTACCAGCAAGAAGGGCGATGCCTCGGCCTGGTCGGCTCCGAAACTTGAAGAGCTAAAAAAAGCATTCGACCCAGGGTATGAGAAGACGCAGAAGATAAAAGAGCTAAAGAAACAATTAGAAAAACGGCCTTTGCGCCCATCAGAGGAGTTGAAGAATCAACTGGCTCAACGTCCACCTCGCCCCTCGGCCTCTGCCCCGTCCTCCCCTCAAAAGAAAAAATCGGGCAAAAAAAATTCATTCCTCTCAACCCACTCCCCGTAAACCGTCCCCTCGTAGTCGAGACCCCAGCCCAATCATCAACTATTTTCGTGTTTCTCCATGCCTCTCTCCCTGTCCCTCTCCCCCGAAACAGATGCCCCCTCCATCCAAAAGACAAAGAAGTCTTTCCTCAGAAGATATGGAGGCCCAAAAGAAAAAAACCAACAAAGCTGCCATACAGGCAAGGGGAGGACATCTGCCGCATCTCCCCGGCCCAGGCTGAAAGAGCCAAGAATTTCGGGAATAGAATAAAGCAGCTGAAGGCTCTTTTGTCGATGAAAAAGTGTAGTGAGAAAGATATCGAACTACCAAGAAATTTCCCCAAAGCTCAGAGGCTATTAACAGTCATTCGCACTGGGTCAGGGGCGCGGCAGACTTGGGGCATGGTAGAGGAGGCTGCCAAAGCAATTCCTATGATTCCACCCATCATCACAACAAAATCAGAGAAACTCACTAACCTTGAAAAATTCTGTTCTGGACGGGTCCCGGTTTTAGTTCACCCCTCCCTCTATAGGGCGCTAAAACTAACCTTTCCCTGGGATGTTGGCGGCGTCTCCTCTGACGGCACCATCAAGAATGAGATGGGCCATGGGTCAATGGGAGAGGCTGTCGGCATCCTTTCCCCGACCATGTTCTGTCCAGGACCCCAACCCTAATTAAGGATCATAATGGCTCTCTGGTTAGCAAGCGTGAATGCCCGGGGGCTGAGGTCAGAGTCTCGGAGGGTGAGACTCCTTCATGACCTCCAGCGCCTCGGGGTGGATGTTTGTTGTCTGCAGGAAACCCGGTTTTTAGCTGGCGACTATGAGGGCATACTGTCTAGGGATTACGATCTCTATTCAGCATGTTTTGATGGTCGTTCTAGAGGTGTTTCCTGGCTAGTGAGCAAGTCTTTGGGTGCGGCGTGTACGCTTGTCTTCGCGGATCCAGCGGGCAGGATTTGTGTGCTGGATATTACCATAAAGGAGAAGTCTTTTCGCCTCATTGGGGTTTATGCGCCCAATGTCCATGCGGAGCGTCCTGCTTTGTTTCGGCAGCTCGAGTCGTTCTTTGGAACATCGAGGCGGGTAATTTTAGCGGGGGATTGGAATGCTGTCCTTGACCCTGAGAAGGATCAAGTAGAGTAGTGATCGGTACCAACAACCCGGATGTGAAATTGTTTTCAAATTTATCGACAGGAATGATCTTGTCGATAACACCGTAGCCTAGTCACCCCCGGGAGGTAGGACTTGGACCAATAGGGGCAGCTCGGATTCGAAGGTACGCGCAAGCCACCCTCGACCGAGTCCCGCTAGGGGAGAGTCGACGTAGGGCTCTAGGTTGTCCAAGTTTCCATTCCATAGTTTACACGGATCATAGGTTCGTCCGGGTTCGTGTAAAACTTAGACAAGCTCAAGGGTTAAGTTGGCTGGCTACTGGAAATTGAACGCGTCATTATTTGATAACAAGACTTCAGCACCAGCTTTTACTAACACTAAAGCGGGAACTGACGGGCCAAAGTTGGGAATAAAGTGTGTGGGATACACCGAAAACTAAAAATTAGGTCGTTTGTCGCTGACTACAGCCGTCGGCTCAACTTAGCTAATTTAGCGGCGCAATCGACGTTAGAGAAAAAAGTTGATCGGGCAGTTAAATCCCGTAATAGTGACGTAGCTCGGCTAGGCCGAGCTGGCCTCCTTGGCTATCAAGAAGGATCAAGTTTGGCAGTTAGGGCCAGGTTAAAAAGAATGTCTTCTGAGGCAACGAATATGGCCGCAGAATTGCGTGCAGAGGAATAGAAGAAGCAGCCAATCGAAATATCAAGGACATCACATTGCCGGATGGTCGTACCGTGACTAATAGACGTGGGTATATGAGCTGGGATTACTTCCAGGATCTTTTCACTAGGAGCTCGGTCTGAGTTTGCCTGTTCGACACCTATTTAACACTTTCCGCCTCGAGGCGGCTGAAGCGGCTAGGTGCGAGGGGCCCATAACAGAGTCGGAAATCTGGGATGCGCTGAAATTGGTTGGCCGGGACAAAACTCCGGGTTTGGATGGTCTTCCCCACGAACTGTAACGAGGCAGTCGTCCGTTCTTGTTCCTCTGCTGGCTCTTGTTTATAACAACTGACAACAGTTTACATCGACGCTTCACCAGGGGTGTAAATCAAGTTGCTTCGCAAGAGCAAGAGCGGTGGGGGTGGCATAGATACTATTTGGCCTTAACGATGTTAAATACTGACTTAAGATTTTTGCCAAGATCTTGCCGGTTGCAGGTGGCTGTCCTCTAGTCCTGATCATCTTCGAGCAGACTTCGCTGTGAAGGTGACCGTACTGCACAACCCTCATTTGTACGCTCGATCAGCCTTGTAGAAAACGACACCGAAGCCGGTGTCGGATCATTGCACCTCGATCAGTCCAAGGCTTTCGATAGTGTTGACCATCGTTTCTTGGAGTCTGTCCTTTCCGCCGGTTTCGCCGTACTTTCGCCCTGGATCCGACTGTTGTATGAGTCCCCCGGTGCGCTGGTATGCAATCGGTAAGATCGAAGCCCTTCACTTTTATTCCGCTCCATTTGTCAAGGTTGTCCACTTTCGCCTTGTTGCACGTTCTTGCGTTGGAGCCATTCTTCCGCAAGTTAAAAGGCGAATCCGTCCTTCGCGGAATTTCCGTACCCGGTGCTACCACCTCGGCCAGGTACTCCGCCTATGCTGACGACGTTTCGGTTTTTGTGTCGAGCAAAGCCGAGATTGACGAAGTCAGCAAAGAAATCAGATGCTATGAGACGGTGACAGGGGCCAAGATCAATCGCGATAAGTCTGTTGGCTTGCGATTGGGTGCGTGGAAGGGAGTTTCTCTTCCCGGACCTTTCCTCTGGACGGACGGGCCGATCAAGATTCTCGGCGTCTTTTTCGGTCCTGATCTCCAGTTGGAAATGAATTGGTCGGAGGTTCGAGAGAAGGCCGAGGGCGCAGTTCGTCTGTGGACTCGGAGGAGGCTCTCCTTAAAGGGGAGGGCGGAAGTATGTGCCTCGCACATCTACCCGATTCTCCTTTACCGACTCTCGGTACTTCCTCTCCCGTGTGCCATTCGTTTGGGTTTAATTCAGCTCTTGTTCTCCTTCCTTTGGGGAGAAGGCAAGTCTCCCAAGGTACGTCGCGAGATCTGTTGCCTGCATCCATCTGAGGGCGGTCTGGGCATGCCTAGCGTTGAGATTCGTCAACACACGCTTCGCATTAGATTCCTGGATCGAATGTGTATGCTGGAGGATGAGAACGGCGCCCTCGTTCAAGAGGACGTCCATAAAAACTTTCCATCCCTGAGAAGTGTGCATTTGTCGGAGGAGGAGGCCGGCCGTACTCCTCGTGGCGAGTGCTCCTTCTATAAAGAATGTCGTTTGGCTCTCCAGTTTCTCTTGCGGGCTACGGATGGCCTCTCCAACGCCCAATCGTTGTCTCTTAGGGCATTATATCGGGTTTTAGTTAGGGGGGCCGTTCAAGATGAACTGATTGGCGAGCTCGGGCTTACGAAGCAGGAGGCTCGCTCCTTATGGCCTTGGGCGCCCGGGTTGAAATGTCTCACTAATGATGAGGCATCACTCACCTGGCTGATGATTCGAAATGCTCTCTGGGTAGGCAAGAGGCTTCATGCAGCGGGCCTAACTCCGAAATCAACCTGCGTGCGTTGTGGGCTGACGACGGAAACCGTCGATCATGCCTTCTTCCACTGCAGTGTTGTTGCTCCGTTGTGTAAGTTTCTTGAAGACCTCATGGTTCGTATGCTGCGTGGAAAGTTCTTTGTCCTTGAGGCTAGTTCTGTTTGTAGCAATGTCGTGCCTCCGTTATCTAGGGCTGAGCACTATGTGCTCTTTTGCTTACTAGGTGTTATGCGAGTCGTGATTTGGACGACGCGACAGAAGGAATTCTATGGGGATGAGAAGTTTACCTTCTTTTCCCAACTGATCTTGTTCTTTAAGCATCAGCTTAAAGTCAAGATCAGGACGGAAAGGAAACGACTCACTCCATCTGAATTTGGCAAAAGGTGGGTGAGTCTTGCGCGATTCTGTCGAGTGAAAGGTGCTGACCTGGAGTGGTTGTTTGATGCCGGTTAGGCATCAGGATATTGGGTGTGCTGGGCAGAACATGTGCACCCCGTCCCTGTTAGGTTAGTGTAGGGAAAGTTTGATTTTCTGTTTTTTGCTTCATTGTTAACTTAGCTAGGTTATGATCGCTCATTGGCCCCCTTTTCTTTTTTTGTCCCCTATTTTTCTTTAGTTTAACCCCCCCTTCCCTTCCCACTTTAGGTGTTCAACAATGTTAGTTCTCCGGTAGATGCGTGGCGACTTTCGTTATTTTTCAAGTGTGCTTTTCGTTTTTGTTATGATGTTTAAATGTGTGAGTGATTGTGTGAGTGATTGCTGATCGGACATATGGTATTATATTTATAAAGCCACGCATTATGTTTCGTCCGGGGAAGTGATTTTGCTGTCACAATATTAGAGTAGTGGGGGCTTTTATTACTAATATGATTTTGTTTGGTTTCTTGTACATATCTTACTTTCATTGTATAAAATCATTGGGGATTTTAAATGTTGTTATTTCTGCCCATGCCCTCCACTGAACATTGTACATATGGGAGTTAAGTAGGACTACATAGAGAACCTGAGGTATTATGGTGGACGTGGTAAGAATGGTAAGTAAAAATGTGGTTTTATGGTGAAAGGTTTTTGTAAGCGTGTCAGGGTCAACGAAAGTGAATAGCTAAGTTAAATTAGGACAGTTGAAGACCAGCCTTCCCCATCCCCGTATTAGGCCTTGTGCCACATTTGTACTTCTGTACAATAAATAATGAAGTTCTTGGCAAGTTTTTGACGTTTGTTGTCATTTTCTGACTTCTCAGACCTTGTTTTGACAAGCGTCGAACTTTTTGTGTAAAAAAAATACTGTGATTCACTCATTGGACTTTTTATTTTACAAAAGAAAGACCTTTTTGTTGAGCTAAGTTTATTTTTATTTATTTTCTTTTTCGTTTATTTACTTTGTTCTTTTCTTTTTTTCTTCTAGCTTTTTTGTTTTTATTTTCGTATTTTTTGGCGGCCATATTTGTTTTTATTTAGGTCGGCCGTTTTGAGTTTATTTTTATTTTTATTTTTTTTCAGTATCTGTTTGGCCTTAAGTGCCATATTTATATTTTTTTAACTGTCCCTTTTTGTCCAGAATCTGAAGAATTAGCTGATTTTTATTTTTCTTCCACTTTAACTTTTCTTTTTTTTCAGCCCCTCCCCAGTTTTTCTTTTGCGGAAGTCGCCGTTAGGAGACTTTTCGTTTTCTTTTTGTTTGTTTGTATTTGTTTGTATTTGTTTTCTTTGTGTATTTAATTTAATTGTACATTTGTAAAGTTTAATCGTTGTTTAAATTTATTTTGAATTCTTTTATTTTGTAAAGTTTAGTTAAACCACTTAAATTTAATTTTAGCCCTCCCCTATTTTCTTGTCGGGAGTAGCCGTTTAGGCAACTCTCCGTTTGTTTTATTTTTAAATTTATCTGTGTATTTAGTTTATCGTAACTGGTAAAGTTTATTTTGTATAAATTTGTTTTTCTTTTAATTTTTTTTTTTAACCTCTCCAGAGGCTAATTTTTGCCATTTAAGGCTTTTCTTCTTTTATATTTATGAGGAGTGTAATTACACCGTTAAAGGCAAGTTTTTTTCCTAAGCCTTTTGTCATTTCTATTCTTTGCCGTTGTAGGCTAATTTTGTAATTATTACTGTTCTTGTCATTACTTTGTGAGGAGAGTTGTTTTTTTTTTTTTTTGTCCTCTTTGTTGCTATTTTGTGTATAGTATTTATTTTGTTTTATTTTATTTTTTTTCCCCAAGTTACTCCCATATCCCACCCTTCCCCATACGTTTAATTTAGTGGAGGTGGAGAAAGATATAAAAAAAAAATTGTGGTTGGCGTTCTAAAATTTTAAAATGTGGCTGACAATAGTCGGTCAGTAAAGAAGAAACTGCTATTTGACCTCCCTGGAAGGGTCCTCCGATAAAAATGAGGAATCTTTTCCCTCTTTACCTACGTCAAGTAAGACAAAGGAAAAGATTTCAACTAAAATGTGGGTGGCCGAGAAGGGCCAGAATAAAGATCCTACTTCAAGTAAGACATCGACCCAAAATGTAGGCCGAAAAGGGCAATAAAAATGAGGATTCTGTTCCCCTCTAACTACCGCGGAGGATAAAAAACATCGACCCAAATGTGGTGGCCGAGAAGGGCCAGAATACTAAAGAAACCGACAAGCAGATAAGTGAAAGTAAAGACAAATCCAAAGATGCTGAGGCCGGGGAATCGCCTTTGGGCTGGAAGTCCCCTCCAAAGGTTACGATCAATTTGACGGAGTTTCTGGAGAGAGCCAAGAGTTACGCTCATCTTGTGACAGAAGATGGACTCTTGGAGGATCCCCAGGAATTAAGAAAATTGAAAAAGAATTGTGTCAGTCCTGGTGGTCGACAAGCGTACGCGCAAGATTTGTCGCCCCACAAAAGACACAGTGTTGAAGACACTGCATTGGGGTCAAGCCCTTACGAATTGTAAAAGGCTTCCGCTTTTTCACGTGGACGTGCTGCTGCCCACGCCGGAAGATTGCCTAAAGATGGTATCTAAAAATCATATAACAAAAGATTTTATTATAAGAACAGAATACCTAGGCATGGCGTAGGACCAAGGTGGCAGTGTACGAGGTCCCTCCTCAGGTCATCGGGGAGCATCTCGCGGCGTACTTTTCAATTCGGTGAGATTGTAGATGCCTCCTGCGAGGACCTGACCGGGGGATGGTCTTTCGAGATGATGTTGAGCGGTAAGGCCTTCGAGACCATCCCCAACTGTCTTGACGTTGGGGGCCTGGAGACTACCGGTGATAGCTACCGGTCGCAAACCGATATGCTGGAGGTGCGGAAAGATTGGTCACCTCTCCCTCCTGCCCAGAGAAGAAGGCCTGGAAGCCAGGCCCTGAAGACCAAAATACCCCTCTGGCTGCTTCTAGACAAATCCGTCTCTGCCTGTAGGCATGCCAGCAACCAGGACCGGTGTGGTAGTACCCCTGGAAGGCACAAACATCGGCCCCCACTCCCCGAAAAGCCCTCGCCTGCTACAAGTGTAGTATCGGAGAAGGAAAAGGGGGAATGGCAGGTTGTTGGCAGGACCAGAGGGAAGCGCTGTTGCGGGACCTCAGTCCCCTGATGCTCCCAGGACTAAAGGCACGTACAGCCCCACTCCCTCTACCAGCAAGAAGGGCGATGCCTCGGCCTGGTCGTATTCGAACCGAAGAGCTAAAAAAAGCATTCGACCCAGGGTATGAGAAGACGCAGAAGATAAAAGAGCTAAAGAAACAATTAGAAAACGGCCTTTGCGCCCATCAGAGGAGTTGAAGAATCAACTGGCTCAACGTCCACCTCGCCCCTCGGCCTCTGCCCCGTCCTCCTCAAAAAAGAAAAAATCGGGCAAAAAATTCATTCCTCTCAACCCACTCCCCGTAAACCGTCCCCTCGTAGTCGAGACCCCAGCCCAATCATCAACTATTTTCGTGTTTCTCCATGCCTCTCTCCCTCGTCCCTCTCCCCGAAATGATGCTCCCTCCATCCAAAAGACAAAGAAGTCTTTCCTCAGAAGATATGGAGGCCCAAAAAAACCAACAAAGCGCTAATACAGGCAAAGGGGAGGACATCTGCCGCATCTCCGGCCCAGGCTGAAAGAGCCAAGAATTTCGGGAATAGAATAAAGCAGCTGAAGGCTCTTTTGTCGATGAAAAAGTGTAGTGAGAAAGATATCGAACTACCAAGAAATTTCCCCAAAGCTCAGAGGCTATTAACAGTCATTCGCACTGGGTCAGGGGCGCGGCAGACTTGGGGCATGGTAGAGGAGGCTGCCAAAGCAATTCCTATGATTCCACCCATCATCACAACAAAATCAGAGAAACTCACTAACCTTGAAAAATTCTGTTCTGGACGGGTCCCGGTTTTAGTTCACCCCTCCCTCTATAGGGCGCTAAAACTAACCTTTCCCTGGGATGTTGGCGGCGTCTCCTCTGACGGCACCATCAAGAATGAGATGGGCCATGGGTCAATGGGAGAGGCTGTCGGCATCCTTTCCCCGACCATGTTCTGTCCAGGACCCCAACCCTAATTAAGGATCATAATGGCTCTCTGGTTAGCAAGCGTGAATGCCCGGGGGCTGAGGTCAGAGTCTCGGAGGGTGAGACTCCTTCATGACCTCCAGCGCCTCGGGGTGGATGTTTGTTGTCTGCAGGAAACCCGGTTTTTAGCTGGCGACTATGAGGGCATACTGTCTAGGGATTACGATCTCTATTCAGCATGTTTTGATGGTCGTTCTAGAGGTGTTTCCTGGCTAGTGAGCAAGTCTTTGGGTGCGGCGTGTACGCTTGTCTTCGCGGATCCAGCGGGCAGGATTTGTGTGCTGGATATTACCATAAAGGAGAAGTCTTTTCGCCTCATTGGGGTTTATGCGCCCAATGTCCATGCGGAGCGTCCTGCTTTGTTTCGGCAGCTCGAGTCGTTCTTTGGAACATCGAGGCGGGTAATTTTAGCGGGGGATTGGAATGCCGTCCTTGACCCTGAGAAGGATCGTATAGGAGAAAGATCGGGTACTAACAACCCGGATGTGAAACCATTTCGGGAATTTATCGACAGGAATGATCTTGTCGATAAATACCGAAATGAACACCCCCGGGAGGTAGTGTGGACTTGGACTAATAGGGGCAGCTCGGATTCGAAGGTACGCGCAAGCTACCTCGACCGAGTCCTAGTTAGGAGAGTCGACGTAGGGCTCTTAGGTTGTCCAAGTTTCCATTCCATAGTTTACACGGATCATAGGCTCGTCCGGGTTCGTGTAAACTTAGATAAGCTAAGGTTAAGTTGGCTGGCTACTGGAAATTGAACGCGTCATTATTTGATAGCCAAGATTTCCAGCACCAGCTTTTACTAACACTAAAGCGGGAACTGACGGGGGCTGTGGTTGGGAATAAGTGGTGGGATACACTGAAATCCAAAATTAGGTCGTTTGCTGCCGACTATAGCCGTCGGCTCAACTTAGCTAATTTAGCGGCGCAATCGACGTTAGAGAAAAAGTTGATCGGGCAGTTAAATCCCGTAATAGTGGGGACGTAGCCTTAGCTAGGGCCGAGCTGGCCTCCTTGGCTATCAAGAAGGATCAAGCTCTGGTAGTTAGGGCTAGGTTAAAAAGAATGTCTTCTGAGGCAACGAATATGGCCGCAGAATTGCGTGCAGAGGAAGCTAGGCAAGCAGCCAATCGGCATATCAAGGACATCACATTGCCGGATGGTCGTACCGTGACTACAGACGTGGGTATATGTGGAGCTTTTCGGGATTACTTCCAGGATCTTTTCACCAGGGAGCCCGGTCTGAGCTCTGCTCAGTTCGACACCTATTTGGCTGACTTTCCCCGCCTCGAGGCGGTCAGCGTCAGGGTGCGAGGGGCCCATAACAGAGTCGGAAAATTCAGATGCCGAAATTGGTTGGCTGGACAAAACTCCGGTTTGGATGGTCTTCCCCTACGAACTGTACTTTGAGGCAGTCGTCCGTTCTTGTTCCTCTGCTGGTTTGTTTATAATAAACGACGAAGCAGGGTCTATACCCTCGACGCTTCACCAGTGTAACCGAGCGAGTCATGAGCAAAGAGCGGTGGTGGCATAGATAATTATCGGCCTTTAACGATGTTAAATACTGACTTAAAGATTTTTGCCAAGATTCGGCCGGTTGCTTGCAGGCTGTCCTCTCTAGTCTGACCAGCCCGAGCAGACTTGTGCTGTGAAGGGCAGGACTTATTCAGACAACTCTTCATTTGGTACGCTCGATCATCGAGAAACCACTGAAGCCGTGCTTGATCAACTTGATCAGTCCAAGGCTTTCGATAGGTTGACCATCGTTTCTTGGAGTCTGGTCCTTCCGCCGCCGGTTTCGGCCGTACTTTCGCTCCCGGGATCCGACTGCTGTAAGGAGTCCTTCGGTGCGCTGGTGGAAGTGGAATGGGGCAAGACTCAGTTTCACTTTATCTCGCTCCATTCGCCGTAGTTGTCCACTTTCGCCTTTACGCGTTCTGTGTTGGAGCCATTCCTTCGCAAGTTAAAGGCGAATCCGGTCTCGCGGAATTTCTCACCCAGTTACCACCTCGGCCAGGTACTCCGCCTATGCTGACGAGACGTTTCGGTTTTTAAAACGAGTGCCGAGATTGACGCCGGGTCAGCAAAGAAATCAGTATTACGCGGAGACGGTGACAGGGAAGCAAGATCAATCGCGATAAGTCTGTTGGCTTGCGATTGGGTGCGTGGGCGAGTTTCTCTTTCCCGGACCTTTCCTCTGGACGGACGGGCCGATCAAGATTCTCGGCGTCTTTTTCGGTCCCGACTCCAAAGCGGGTGCACGAATTGCTTGGAGGTTCGAGAGAAGGCCGAGGGCGCAGTTCGTCTGTGGGACTCGGGAGGAGGCTTCTTAAAGGGAGGGCGGCGAGTGTGCTCGCACATCTACCCGATTCTCCTTTACCGACTCTCGTACTTCTCTCCCGTGTGCTGCTCGCCCAGCTACATCCAGCTCTTTGTTCTTCCTTTGGGGGAGAAGCAGTTCCACAGTACGTCGCGAGATCTGTTGCCTGCATCCATCCGAGGGCGGTCTGGGCATGCCTAGCGTTGAGATTCGTCAACACACGCTTCGCATTAGATTCCTGGATCGAATGTATGCTGGAGGATGAGAACGGCGCCCTCGTTCAAGAGGACGTCCATAAAAAACTTTCCATCCCTGAGAAGTGTGCATTTGTCGGAGGAGGAGGCCGGCCGTACTCCTCGTGGCGAGTGCTCCTTCTATAAAGAATGTCGTTTGGCTCTCCAGTTTCTCTTGCGGGCTACGGATGGCCTCTCCAACGCCCAATCGTTGTCTCTTAGGCATTGAGCCCGGTTTTAGTTAGGGGGGCCGTTCAAGATGAACTGATTGGCGAGCTCAAGTTTACGAAGCAGGAGGCCTTCGTGCCCTTATGGCCTTGGGCGCCCGGGTTGAAATGTCTCACTAATGATGAGGCATCACCCACCCGGCTGACATCTGAAATGCTCTTCTGGTAAGGGGCGAGGTTTGCCAGTGGGCCTAACTCCGAAATCAACCTGCGCGTTAGGCTGACGACGGAAACCGTCGATCATGCCCTCTTCCACCGCAGTGTTGTTGCTCCGTTGTGTAAGTTTCTTTAAAGACCTCATGGTTCGTATGCTGCGGGAAAGTTCTTTGTCCTTGAGGCTAGTTCTGTTTGTAGCAACAAGTCGTGCCTCCGTTATTCAGGGCTGAGCACCATGTGCCTTTGCTTACTAGGTGTTATGTGAGTCGTGACGGACGACGTGACAGAAGGAATTCTAAGTGGGATGAGAAGTTTACCTCTTTCCCAACTGATCTGTTCTTTAAGCATCAGCTTAAAGTCAAGATCAGGACGGAAAGGAAACGACTCACTCCATCTGAATTTGGCAAAAGGTGGGTGAGTCTGTGCGATTCTGTCGAGTGAAAGGTGCTGACCAGAGTGGTTGTTTGATGCCGGTTAGGCATCAGGATATTGGGTGTGCTGGGCAGAACATGTGCACCCCGTCCCTGTTAGGTTAGTGTAGGGAAAGTTTGATTTTCTGTTTTTTGCTTCATTGTTAACTTAGCTAGGTTATGATCGCTCATTGGCCCCCTTTTCTTTTTTGTCCCCTATTTTTCTTTAGTTTAACCCCCCTTCCCTTCCCACTTTAGGTGTTCAACAATGTTAGTTCTCCGGTAGATGCGTGGCGACTTTCGTTATTTTTCAAGTGTGCTTTTCGTTTTTGTTATGATGTTTAAATGTGTGAGTGATTGTGTGAGTGATTGCTGATCGGACATATGGTATTATATTTATAAAGCCACGCATTATGTTTCGTCCGGGGAAGTGATTTTGCTGTCACAATATTAGAGTAGTGGGGGGCTTTTATTACTAATATGATTTTGTTTGGTTTCTTGTACATATCTTACTTTCATTGTATAAAATCATTGGGGATTTTAAATGTTGTTATTTCTGCCCATGCCCTCCACTGAACATTGTACATATGGGAGTTAAGTAGGACTACATAGAGAACCTGAGGTATTATGGTGGACGTGGTAAGAATGGTAAGTAAAAATGTGGTTTTATGGTGAAAGGTTTTTGTAAGCGTGTCAGGGTCAACGAAAGTGAATAGCTAAGTTAAATTAGGACAGTTGAAGACCAGCCTTCCCCATCCCCGTATTAGGCCTTGTGCCACATTTGTACTTCTGTACAATAAATAATGAAGTTCCTGCCCAGTTTTTGACGTTTGTTGTCATTTTCTGACTTCTCAGACCTTGCTTTGGCGAGCGTCAGACACTTTGTTTAAAAAAAACTGATTTACTCATTTGGACTCTTTATTTTACCAAAAAGACCTTTTTGTTGAGCTAAGTTTATTTTTATTTATTTTCTTTTTCGTTTATTTACTTTGTTCTTTTCTTTTTTATTCTTCTAGCTTTTTTGTTTTTATTTTCGTATTTTTGGCGGCCATATTTGTTTTTATTTAGGTCGGCCGTTTTGAGTTTATTTTTATTTTTATTTTTTTCAGTATCTGTTTGGCCTTAAGTGCCATATTTATATTTTTTTAACTGTCCCTATTTTGACCAGAAGCTGAAGAATTAGCTGATTTTTATTTTTCTTCCAATTTAACTTTTCTTTTTTTTCAGCCCCTCCCCAGTTTTTCTTTCGCGGAAGTCGCCGTTAGGAGACTTTTCGTTTTCTTTTTGTTTGTTTGTATTTGTTTGTATTTGTTTTCTTTGTGTATTTAATTTAATTGTACATTTGTAAAGTTTAATCGTTGTTTAAATTTATTCTTTTATTTTGTAAAGTTTAGTTAAACCTCTTAAATTTAATTTTAGCCCCTCCCCCTATTTTCTTTGTCGGGAGTAGCCGTTTAGGCAACTCTCCGTTTGTTTTATTTTCTTTAAATTTATCTGTGTATTTAGTTTATCGTAACTGGTAAAGTTTATTTTGTATAAATTTGTTTTTCTTTTAATTTTTTTTTAACCTCTCCAGAGGCTAATTTTTGCCATTTAAGGCTTTTTCTTCTCTTATATTTATGAGAGTGTAATTACACCGTTAAAGGCAAGTTTTTTCCTAAGCCTTTTGTTATTTCTATTCTTTGCCGTTGTAGGCTAATTTTGTAATTATTACTGTTCTTGTCATTACTTTGTGAGGAGATTTTTTTTTTTTTTTTTTTTTTTTTTTTTTTTTTGTCCTCTTTGTTGCTATTTTGTGTATAGTATTTATTTTGTTTTATATTTTATTTTTTTTCCCCCAAGTTACTCCCATATCCCACCCTTCCCCATACGTTTAATTTAGTGAGGTGGAGAAAGATATAAAAAAAAATTGTGGTTGGCGTTCTAAAATTTTAAAATGGCCGACAATAGTCGGTCAGTAAAGAAGAAACTGTTATTTGACCCTCCCTGGAAGGGTCCTCCGGATAAAAATGAGGAATCTTTTCCCCCTTTACCTACGTCAAGTAAGACGAAGGAAAAGATTTCGAACCAAAATGTGGTGGCCGAGAAGGGCCAGAATAAAGATCCTACTTCAAGTAAGACATCGACCCAAAATGTGGTGGCCGAAAAGGGCAATAAAAATGAGGATTCTGTTCCCCCTCTAACTACTGCGGAGGATAAAACATCGACCCAAAATGTGGTGGCCGAGAAGGGCCAGAATACTAAAGAAACCGACAAGCAGATAAGTGAAAGTAAAGACAAATCCAAAGATGCTGAGGCCGGGGAATCGCCCTTGGGCTGGAAGTCCCCTCCAAAGGTTACGATCAATTTGACGGAGTTTCTGGAGAGAGCCAAGAGTTACGCTCATCTTGTGACAGAAGATGGACTCTTGGAGGATCCCCAGGAATTAAGAAAAATTGAAAAAAGAATTGTGTCAGTCCTTGTGGTCGACAAGCGTACGCGCAAGATTTGTCGCCCCACAAAAGACACAGTGTTGAAGACACTGCAGTCCACGGGGGTCAAGCCCTTACGAATTGTAAAAGGCTCGGGCTTTTTCACATGGGACGTGCTGCTGCCCACGTCGGAAGATTGCCCAAAGATGGTATCTAAAAATCATATAACAAAAGATTTTATTATAAGAACAGAATACTTCAGGCATGCGTAGGACCAAGGTGGCAGTGTACGAGGTCCCTCCTCAGGTCATCGGGGAGCATCTCGCGGCGTACTTTTCTCAATTCGGTGAGATTGTAGATGCCTCCTGCGAGGACCCGACCGGGGGATGGTCTTTCGAGATGATGTTGAGCGGTAAGGCCTTCGAGACCATCCTCAACTGTCTTGACGTTGGGGGCCTGAGATCACTGGGCAGGATAGTTACCGGGTCGCAAACCGATATGCTGGAGGTGCGGAAAGACGTCACTCTCCTCCTGCCCAGAGAAGAAGGCCTCCAAGCCAGGGCTCTTGAAGACCAAAATACCTCTCTGGCTGCTTCTGTGACAAAATCCGTCTCGCCCGTAGTGGGCATGCCAGCAACCAGGACCGTAGTACCCCCGGTTGGGTCAAATATCGGCCCTCATCTCCCGAAAAGCCCTCGCCTGCTACAAGGGTATCGGAGAAGGAAAAGGGGGAACAGCAGGTTGTTGGCAGGACCAGAGGGAAGCGTCAAGCTGCGGGACCTCAGTCCCCTGATGCTCCCAGGACTAAAGGCACGTACAGCCCCACTCCCTCTACCAGCAAGAAGGCTACATGCCCTCGGCCTGGTCGGCTCCGGAAACTTGGTGGGGTTAAGAGCCAAAAGCATTCGACCCAGTGGTATGAGAAGACGCAGAAGATAAAAGAGCTAAAGAAACAATTAGAAAACGGCCTTTCGTGCCCATCAGAGGAGTTGAAGAATCAACTGGCTCAACGTCCACCTCGCCCTCGGCCTCTGCCCCGTCCTCCCCTCAAAAGAAAAAATCGGGCAAAAATTCATTCCTCTCAACCCACTCCCCGTAAACCGTCCCCCGTAGTCGAGACCCCAGCCCAATCATCAACTATTTTCGTGTTTCTCCATGCCTCTCTCCCCGTCCCTCTCCCCCGAAACAGATGCCCCCTCCATCCAAAAGACAAAGAAGTCTTTCCTCAGAAGATATGGAGGCCCAAAAGAAAAACCAACAAAGCTGCCATACAGGCAAGGGGAGGACATCTGCCGGCCCCCGGCCCAGGCTGAAAGAGCCAAGAATTTCGGGAATAGAATAAGCAGTTGAAGGCTCTTTTTGTCGATGAAAAAGTGTAGAGAAAGATATCGAACTACCAAGAAATTTCCCCAAAGCTCAGAGGCTATTAACAGTCATTCGCACTGGGCTGGGCGCGGCAGACTTGGGGTATGGTAGAGGAGGCTGCCAAAGCAATTTTGAAGATTCCAATTCCATCATCATAACAAAATCAGAGAAACTCACTAACCTTGAAAAATTCTGTTCTGGACGGGTCCCGGTTTTAGTTCACCCCTCCTCTATAGGGCGCTAAAACTAACCTTTCTCAGATGTTAAGTGTCTCTCTGACGGCACCATCAAGAATGAGATGGGCCATGGGTCAATGGGAGAGGCTGTCGGCATCCTTTCCCCGACCATGTTCTGTCCAGGACCCCAACCCCACCAAGGATCATAATGGCCTCTCCGGTTAGCAAGGTGAATGCCTGGGGGCTGAGGTCAGAGTCTCGGAGGGTGAGACTCCTTCATGACCTCCAGCGCCTCGTGATGTTTGTTGAATTGCAGGGAAACCTGCTTTAGCTGGCGACTATGAGGGCATACTGTCTAGGATTACGATCTCTATTCAGCATGTTTTGGATGGTCGTTCTAGAGGTGTTCTGGCTAGTGAGCAAGTCTTTGGGCAGCGGCGTGCTTGTCTTCATGGATCCAGCGGGCAGGATTGTGTGCTGGATATTACCATAAAGGAGAAGTCTTTTCGCCTCATTGGGTTTATGTGCCCAACAGTTCATGCGGAGCGTCCTTGCTTTGTTTCGGCAGCTCGAGTCGTTCTTTGGAACATCGAGGCGGGTAATTTTAGCGGGGATTGAATGCCGTCCTTTGACCCTGAGAAGGATCGTATAGGAGAAAGATCGGGTACTAACAACCCGGATGTGAAACTATTTTCGGGAATTTATCGACAGGAATGATCTTGTCGATAAATACCGAAATGAACACCCCCGGGAGGTAGTGTGGACTTGGACTAATAGGGGCGCTCGGATTCGAAGGTACGCGCAAGCTACCTCGACCGAGTCCTAGTTAGGAGAGTCGACGTAGGGCTCTTAGGTTGTCCAAGTTTCCATTCCATAGTTTACACGGATCATAGGCTCGTCCGGGTTCGTGTAAACTTAGATAAGCCTAAGGTTAAGTTGGCTGGCTACTGGAAATTGAACGCCATTATTTGATAGCCAAGATTTCCAGCACCAGCTTTTACTAACACTAAAGCGGGAACTGACGGGGGCTGTGGGTTGGGAATAAGTGGTGGGATACACTGAAATCCAAAATTAGGTCGTTTGCTGCCGACTATAGCCGTCGGCTCAACTTAGCTAATTTAGCGGCGCAATCGACGTTAGAGAAAAAGTTGATCGGGCAGTTAAATCCCGTAATAGTGGGGACGTAGCCTTAGCTAGGGCCGAGCTGGCCTCCTTGGCTATCAAGAAGGATCAAGCTCTGGTAGTTAGGGCTAGGTTAAAAAGAATGTCTTCTGAGGCAACGAATATGGCCGCAGAATTGCGGGGCAGAGGAAGCTAGGGCAAGCAGCCAATTGGCATATCAAGGACATCACATTGCCGGATGGTCGTACCGTGACTACAGACGTGGGTATATGTGGAGCTTTTCGGGATTACTTCCAGGATCTTTTCACCAGGGAGCCCGGTCTGAGCTCTGCTCAGTTCGACACCTATTTGGCTGACTTTCCCGCCTCGAGGCGGCTGAAGCGGCTAGGTGCGAGGGGCCCATAACAGAGTCGGAAATCTGGGATGCGCTGAAATTGGTTGGCCGGGACAAAACTCCGGGTTTGGATGGCTTTCCCTACGAACTGTACTTGAGGCAGTCGTCCGTTCTTGTTCCTCTGCTGGCTCTTGTTTATAACAACTGGATGAAGCAGGGTCTATACCTCGACGCTTCACCAGGGGTGTAACCGGTTGCTTCGCAAGAGCAAGAGCGGTGGGGTGGTATGATACTATCGGCCTTTAACGATGTTAAATACTGACTTAAAGATTTCTACAAGATCTTGGCCGGTGCCGTTTGCAGGCTGTCCTCTCTAGTCTGATTGGCCCCGAGCAGACTTGTGCTGGTTGGGCAGGACTATTCAGGACAACCTTCATTTGGTACGCCTGATCATCGAGAAAACTGACACCGAAGCCGTGCTGATCAATTTGGATCAGTCCAAGGCTTTCGATAGGGTTGACCATCGTTTCTTGGAGTCTGTCCTTTCCGCCGCCGGTTTCGGGCCGTACTTTCGCTCCTGATCCGACTGCTGTATGAGTCCCCCGGTGCGCTGGTGGAAGTGAATGGGGTAAGATCGAAGCCCTTCACTTTATCTCGCTCCATTCGTCAAGGTTGTCCACTTTCGCCTTTGCTGTACGTTCTTGCGTTGGAGCCATTCCTTCGCAAGTTAAAGGCGAATCCGGTCCTTCGCGGAATTTCCGTACCTAAAGTTTCACTTTCGGCCAGGTACTCCGCCTATGCTGACGACGTTTCGGCTTGTGTCGAGCAAAGCCGAGATTGACGAAGTCAGCAAAGAAATCAGATGCTATGAGACGGTGACAGGGGCCAAGATCAATCGCGATAAGTCTGGCTTGCGATTGGGTGCGTGAAGGAGTTTCTCTTCCCCGGACCTTTCCTCTGGACGGACGGGCCGATCAAGATTCTCGGCGTCTTTTTCGGTCCTGATCTCCAGTTGGAAATGAATTGGTCGGAGGTTCGAGAGAAGGAGGGCGCAGTTCGTCTGTGGACTCGGAGGAGGCTCTCCTTAAAGGGGGAGGGCGGAAGTATGTGCCTCGCACATCTACCCGGATTCTCCTCATCGACTCTCGGTACTTCCTCTCCCGTGTGCCATTCGTTTGGGTTTAATTCAGCTCTTGTTCTCCTTCCTTTGGGGAGAAGGCAAATGTCTCCTCCAAGGTACGTCGCGAGATCTGTTGCCTGCATCCATCTGAGGGCGGTCTGGGCATGCCTAGCGTTGAGATTCGTCAACACACGCTTCGCATTAGATTCCTGGATCGAATGTGTATGCTGGAGGATGAGAACGGCGCCCTCGTTCAAGAGGACGTCCATAAAAACTTTCCATCCCTGAGAAGTGTGCATTTGTCGGAGGAGGGAGGCCGGCCGTACTCCTCGTGGCGAGTGCTCCTTCTATAAAGAATGTCGTTTGGCTCTCCAGTTTCTCTTGCGGGCTACGGATGGCCTCTCCAACGCCCAATCGTTGTCTCTTAGGGCATTATATCGGGTTTTAGTTAGGGGGCCGTTCAAGATGAACTGATTGGCGAGCTCGGGCTTACGAAGCAGGAGGCTCGCTCCTTATGGCCTTGGGCGCCTGGTTGAAACGTCTTACTCAATGATGAGGCATCACTCACCTGGCTGATGATTCGAAATGCTCTCTGGGTAGGCAAGAGGCTTCATGCAGCGGGCCTAACTCCGAAATCAACCTGCGTGCGTTGTGGGCTGACGACGGAAACCGTCGATCATGCCTTCTTTTCGCAGTGTTGTTGCTCCGTTGTGTAAGTTTCTTGAAGACCTCATGGTTCGTATGCTGCGTGGAAAGTTCTTTGTCCTTGAGGCTAGTTCTGTTTGTAGCAATGTCGTGCCTCCGTTATCTAGGGCTGAGCACTATGTGCTCTTGCTTGCTTTAGGTGTTATGCGAGTCGTGATTTGGACGACGCGACAGAAGGAATTCTATGGGGATGAGAAGTTTACCTTCTTCCCAACTGATCTTGTTCTCTACATCAGCTTAAAGTCAAGATCAGGACGGAAAGGAAACGACTCACTCCATCTGAATTTGGCAAAAGGTGGGTGAGTCTTGCGCGATTCTGTCGAGTGAAAGGTGCTGACCTGGAGTGGTTGTTTGATGCCGGTTAGGCATCAGGATATTGGGTGTGCTGGGCAGAACATGTGCACCCCGTCCCTGTTAGGTTAGTGTAGGGAAAGTTTGATTTTCTGTTTTTTGCTTCATTGTTAACTTAGCTAGGTTATGATCGCTCATTGGCCCCCTTTTCTTTTTTGTCCCCTATTTTTCTTTAGTTTAACCCCCTTCCCTTCCCACTTTAGGTGTTCAACAATGTTAGTTCTCCGGTAGATGCGTGGCGACTTTCGTTATTTTTCAAGTGTGCTTTTCGTTTTTGTTATGATGTTTAAATGTGTGAGTGATTGTGTGAGTGATTGCTGATCGGACATATGGTATTATATTTATAAAGCCACGCATTATGTTTCGTCCGGGGAAGTGATTTTGCTGTCACAATATTAGAGTAGTGGGGGGCTTTTATTACTAATATGATTTTGTTTGGTTTCTTGTACATATCTTACTTTCATTGTATAAAATCATTGGGGATTTTAAATGTTGTTATTTCTGCCCATGCCCTCCACTGAACATTGTACATATGGGAGTTAAGTAGGACTACATAGAGAACCTGAGGTATTATGGTGGACGTGGTAAGAATGGTAAGTAAAAATGTGGTTTTATGGTGAAAGGTTTTTGTAAGCGTGTCAGGGTCAACGAAAGTGAATAGCTAAGTTAAATTAGGACAGTTGAAGACCAGCCTTCCCCATCCCCGTATTAGGCCTTGTGCCACATTTGTACTTCTGTACAATAAATAATGAAGTTCTTGGCAAGTTTTTGACGTTTGTTGTCATTTTCTGACTTCTCAGACCTTGTTTTGACAAGCGTCGAACTTTTTGTGTAAAAAAAATACTGTGATTCACTCATTGGACTTTTTATTTTACAAAAGAAAGACCTTTTTGTTGAGCTAAGTTTATTTTTATTTATTTTCTTTTTCGTTTATTTACTTTGTTCTTTTCTTTTTTTCTTCTAGCTTTTTTGTTTTTATTTTCGTATTTTTGGCGGCCATATTTGTTTTTATTTAGGTCGGCCGTTTTGAGTTTATTTTTATTTTTATTTTTTTTCAGTATCTGTTTGGCCTTAAGTGCCATATTTATATTTTTTTAACTGTCCCTTTTTGTCCAGAATCTGAAGAATTAGCTGATTTTTATTTTTCTTCCACTTTAACTTTTCTTTTTTTCAGCCCCTCCCCAGTTTTTCTTTTGCGGAAGTCGCCGTTAGGAGACTTTTCGTTTTCTTTTGTTTGTTTGTATTTGTTTGTATTTGTTTTCTTTGTGTATTTAATTTAATTGTACATTTGTAAAGTTTAATCGTTGTTTAAATTTATTTTGAATTCTTTTATTTTGTAAAGTTTTAGTTAAACCACTTAAATTTAATTTAGCCCCTCCCCCTATTTTCTTGTCGGAGTAGCCGTTTAGGCAACTCTCCGTTTGTTTTATTTTCTTTTAAATTTATCTGTGTATTTAGTTTATCAAACTGGTAAAGTTTATTTTGTATAAATTTGTTTTTCTTTTTTTTTTTTTTTAACCTCTCCAGAGGCTAATTTTTGCCATTTAAGGCTTTTCTTCTCTTATATTTATGAGAGTGTAATTACACCGTTAAAGCTTTTTTCCTAAGCCTTTTGTCATTTCTATTCTTTGCTGTTGTAGGCTAATTTTGTAATTATTACTGTTCTTGTCATTACTTTGTGATAGAGAGTTGTTTTTTTTTGTCCTTTTATGTTATTTGTGTATAGTATTTATTTTGTTTTATATTTTATTTTTTTCCCCAAGTTACTCCCATATCCCACCCTTCCCCATACGTTTAATTTAGTGAGGGAGAAAGATAGGAAAAAAATTGTGGGTTAAGTGTCTAAATCTAAATGGCTGACAATAGTCGGTCAGTAAAGAAGAAACTGTTATTTGACCCTCCCTGGAAGGGTCCTCCGGATAAAAATGAGGAATCTTTTCCCCCTTACCTACGTCAAGCAAGACAAAGGAAAAGATTTCGAACCAAAAATGTGGTGGCCGAGAAGGGCCAGAATAAAGATCCTACTTCAAGTAAGACATCGACCCGCAAAAATGTGGTGGCCGAAAAGGGCAATAAAATGAGGATCTTGTTCCCCCTCTAACTACTGCGGAGTACAAAACATCGACCTAAAATGTGTGGTGGCCGGGAGAAGGGCCAGAATACTAAAGAAACCGACAAGCAGATAAGTGAAAGTAAAGACAAATCCAAAGATGTTGAGGCCGGGGAATCGCCCTTGGGCTGGAAGTCCTCCAAAGGTTACGGATCGATTGACGGAGTTTCTGGAGAGAGCCAAGAGTTACGCTCATCTTGTGACAGAAGATGGACTCCTTGAGGATCCCCAGGAATTAAGAAAAATTGAAAAAAAGAATTAGGTTAGTCCTTGTGGTCGACAAGCGTACGCGCAAGATTTTGTCGCCCCACAAAAGACACAGTGTTGAAGACACTGCAGTCCACGGGGGTCAAGCCCTTACGAATTGTAAAAGGCTCGGGCTTTTTCACGTGGGACGTGCTGCTGCCCACGCCGGAAGATTGCCTAAAGATGGTATCTAAAAATCATATAACAAAAGATTTTATTATAAGAACAGAATACCTAGGCATGCGTAGGACCAAGGTGGCAGTGTACGAGGTCCCTCCTCAGGTCATCGGGGAGCATCTCGCGGCGTACTTTTCTCAATTCGGTGAGATTGTAGATGCCTCCTGCGAGGACCTGACCGGGGGATGGTCTTTCGAGGAGATGTTGAGCTGGTAAGGCCTTCGAGGACCATCCCCAACTGTCTTGACGTTGGGGCCTGAGACTACTGCAGATAGGCCACGTCGCAAACCGATATGCTGGAGGTGTGAAAGATTGGTCACCTCTCCCTCCTGCCCAGAGAAGAAGGCCTCTGGAAGCCAGGCCCCGGAAGACCAAAATACCCCTCTGGCCGCTTCTGTGACAAAATCCGTCTCGCCTGTAGTGGGCATGCCAGCAACCAGGACCGGTGTGGTAGTACCCCCGGTTGGGTCAAAACATCGGCCCTCATTCCCGGAAAAGCCCTCGCCTGCTACAAGTGTAGTATCGGAGAAGGAAAAGGGGAATGGCAGGTTGTTGGCAGGACTAGAGGGAAGTGTCAAGCTGTGGGACCTCAGTCCCTGGATGCTCCCAGGACTAAAGGCACGTACAGCCCCACTCCCACCAGCAAGAAGGGCGATGCCTCGGCCTGGTCGGCTCCGAAACTTGAAGAGCTAAAAAAGCATTCGACCCAGGGTATGAGAAGACGCAGAAGATAAAAGATTAAAGAAACAATTAGAAAACGGCCTTTGCGCCCATCAGAGGAGCTGAAGAATCAACTGGCTCAACGTCCACCTCGCCCCTCGGCCTCTGCCCCGTCCTCCCCTCAAAAGAAAAAATCGGGCAAAAAATTCATTCCCTTCAACCCACTCCCCGTAAACCGTCCCCTCGTAGTCGAGACCCCAGCCCAATCATCAACTATTTTCGTGTTTCTCCATGCCTCTCTCCCTGTCCCTCTCCCCCGAAACAGATGCTCCCTCCATCCAAAAGACAAAGAAGTCTTTCCTCAGAAGATATGGAGGCCCAAAAAAGAAAAAACCAACAAAGGCGAGACAGGCAGGCAGGACATCTGCCGCATCTCCCCGGCCCAGGCTGAAAGAGCCAAGAATTTCGGGAATAGAGAACAGCAGCTGAAGGCTCTTTTGTCGATGAAAAGTGAGTAGAAAGATATCGAACTGTCAAGAAATTTCCCCCAAAGCTCAGAGGCTATTAACAGTCACTAAAATTGGGTCAGGGGCGCGGCAGATTCTGGGGCATGGTGAGGAGGCTAAAGCAATTCCTATGATTCCACCCACTACTCACAACAAAAATCAGAGAAACTCACTAACCTTGAAAAAATTCTGTTCTGGACGGGTCCCGGTTTTAGTTCACCCCTCCCTCTATAGGCGCTAAAACTAACCTTTCCCTGATGTTGGCGGCGTCTCCTCTGACGGCACCATCAAGAATGAGATGGGCCATGGGCTTCAATGGGAGGCTGTCGGCATCCTTTCCCCGACCATGTTCTGTCCAGGACCCCAACCCTAATTAAGGATCATAATGGCTCTCTGGTTAGCAAGCGTGAATGCCCGGGGGCTGAGGTCGAGTCTCGGAGGGTGAGACTCCTTCATGACCTCCAGCGCCTCGGGGTGGATGTTTGTTGTCTGCAGGAAACCCGGTTTTTAGCTGGCGACTATGAGGGCATACTGTCTAGGGATTACGATTCTTATTCAGCATGTTTTGATGGTCGTTCTAGAGGTGTTTCCTGGCTAGTGAGCAAGTCTTTGGGTGCGGCGTGTACGCTTGTCTTCGCAGATCCAGCGGGCAGGATTTGTGTGCTGGATATTACCATAAAGGAGAAGTCTTTTCGCCTCATTGGGGTTTATGCGCCCAATGTCCATGCGGAGCGTCCTGCTTTGTTTCGGCAGCTCGAGTCGTTCTTTGGAACATCGAGGCGGGTAATTTTAGCGGGGGATTGGAATGCCGTCCTTGACCCTGAGAAGGATCGTATAGGAGAAAGATCGGCTACTAACAACCCGGATGTGAAACCATTTCAAGAATTTATCGACAGGAATGATCTTGTCGATAAATACCGAAATAGACACCCCCGGGAAATGGTGTGGACTTGAGCTAATGAGAGCAGCTTTCCGGATTCGAAGGTACGCGCAAACTACACTCGACCGAGTCCTAGTTAGGAGAGTCGACGTGGGGCTCTTAGAGTTGTCCAAGTTTCCATTCCATAATTTGGGATCCTTAGGCTCGTCCAGGTTCGTGTAAACTTGAATAGCTCTAAGGTTAAGTTGGCTGGCTACCAGGAAATTGAACGCGTCATTATTTGATGACCAAGATTTCCAGCTGTTACTAACACTAAAGCGGGAACTGACGGGGGCTGTGGTTGGGAATAAGTGGTGGGATACACTGAAATCCAAAATTAGGTCGTTTGCTGCATTCTAGCGGTAGCTCAACAGCTAATTTAGCGGCGCAATCGACGTTGAAAGGATTGATCGAGCAGTTAAATCCCGTAATAGTGGGGACGTAGCCTTAGCTAGGCCGAGCTGGCCTCCTTGGCTATCAAAAGAAGGATCAAGCTCTGGTAGTTGGGGCTAGGTTAAAAGAATGTCTTCTGAGGCAACGAATATGGCCGCAAGTTGCATTGAGAAGCTAGGCAAGCAGCCAATCGGCATATAAAGACATACATTGCCGGATGGTCGTACCACGTGACTACAGACGTGGGTATATGTGGAGCTTTTCGGGATTACTTCCAGGATCTTTTCACCAGGGAGCGGTCTGGCTCTGCTCAGTTCGACCTATTTAGCTGACACACCTCGAGGCAGCTGAAGCGACTAGGTGCGGGGGCCCATATAGAGTCAGAAATCTGGGATGCGCTGAAATTGGTTGGCCAGGACAAAACTCCGGGTTTGGATGGTCTTCCCTACCGGTGTACTTGGGCAGTCGTCCGTTCTTGTTCTCCTGCTGGCTCTTGTTTATAACAACTGGATGAAGCAGGGGTCTATACCTCGACGCTTCACCGGGGGTGTAATCAAGTTGCACTTGCCGAGCAAGAGCGGTGGGGGTGGCATGGTGTCGGCCTTTAACGATGCTTCAAATACTGACTTAAAGATTTTTTTGCCAAGATCTTGGCCGGCCGTTTGCAGGCTGTCCTCTCTGGTCTGATTGGCCCCGAGCAGACTTGTGCTGTGAAGAACCGGGACTATTCAGGACAACCTTCGTTGCCGTTACGCCTGATCATCGAGAAGGCGGCTTACCGAAGACCGTGCTGATCAATTTGGATCAGTCCAAGGCTTTCGATAAGATTCCAACCATCGTTTCTTGGAATCTGTCCTTTCCGCCGCCGGTTTCGGGCCATGCTTTCGCTCCTGGATCCCGACTGCTGTATGATCCCGGTGCGCTGGTGAAGTGAATGGGTAAGATCGAAGCCCTTCACTTTATCTCGCTCCATTCGTCAAGGTTGTCCACTTTCGCCTTTGCTGTACGTTCTTGCGTTGGAGCCATTCCTTCGCAAGTTAAGGCGAATCCGGTCCTTCGCGGAATTTCCGTACCTGGTGCTTCCACCTCGACCCGTTGCTCCATACCATGCTGACATTTGGTTTTGTGTCGAGGGCAAAGCCGAGATTGACGAAGTCGGCAGAAATCGAATGCTATGAGACGGTGACGGGGGCCAAGTCCAATCGCGATAAGTCTGTTGACACGATTGGGTGCGTGGAAGGGTTCTCGCCGGACCTTTCCTCTGGACGGACGGGCCGATCAGGGTGCCAACGTCTTTTTCGGTCTGATCTCGGTTAAATGAATTGGTCGGGTTCGAGAGAAGGCCGAGGCGCAGTTCGTCTGTGGACTCGGAGGAGGCTCTCCTTAAAGGGGAGGGCGGGTATGTGCCTCGCACATCACGATTCTCCTTTACCGACTCTCCCGAGCCTTCCTCTCCGTGTGCCATTCGTTTGGGGTTCGAATTCAACTCTTGTTCTCCTTCCTTTTGGGGAGAAGGCAAGTCTCCCAAGGTACGTCGCGAGATCTTGTTACCTGCATCATCTGAGGGCGGTCTGGGCATGCCTAGCGTTGAGATTCATTAACACACGCTTCGCATTAGATTCCTGGATCAATGTGTATGCTGGAGGATGAGAACAGCCGCCCTCGTTCAAAGAGGGACACGTCCATAAAAACTTTCATCTAGAAGTGTGCATTTGTCGGAGGAGGAGGCCCGGCCGTACTCCTCGTGGCAGAGTCTCCTTCTATAAAGAATATCGTTTGGCTCTCGATTTCTCTTGCGGGCTACGGATGGCCTCTCCAACGCCCAATCGTTGTCTCTTAGGGCATTATATCAGGTTTTGATTAGGGGGCCGTTCAAGATGAACTGATTGGCGAGCTCAGGCTTACAGAAGCAGGGCTCGCTCGCCATGGCCTTGGGCGCCCGGGTTCGAAATCTTCGCACTAATGATGAGGCATCACTCACCTGGCTGATGATTCGAAATGCTCTCTGGGTGGGCAGGGGGCTTCATGCAGCGGGCCTAACTCCGAAATCAACCTGCGTGCGTTGTGGGCTGACGACGGAAACCGTCGATCATGCAGCTGTGCTTCCACTACGGTGTTGTTGCTCCGTTGTGTAAGTTTCTTGAAGACCTCATGGTTCATGCTGCTGCGTGGAAAAGTTGTTTTATCCCTTAGAGCTAGTTCTGTTTGTATGATGTCGTGCCTCCGTTATCTGGGGCTGAGCACTATATGTGTCTTTATGCAGTGTTATGCGAGTCCGTAGTTTGGACGACACGACAGAAGGAATTCTATGGGGATGAAAGTTTACCTCTTCCCAACTGATGTTATTTTCGCTTATCAGCTTGATCAAGATCGGGACGGAAAGAAGCGACTCACTCATCTGGTTAACAAAAGGTGGGTGAGTCTTGCGCGATTCTGTCGGTGAAAGGTGCTGACCTGGAGTGGTTGTTTGATGCCGGTTAGGCACATCAGAGATGTGGAGTGTGCTGGGCAGGTGTGCCACCCCGTCCCTGTTGGGTTAGTGTGAAAGTTTGATTTTCTGTTTTTTGCTTCATTATTAACAACTAGGTTATGATCGCTCATTGGCCCCCTTTTCTTTTTGTCCCCTATTTTTCTTTAGTTTAACCTTCCCTTCCCACTTTAGGTATTTCAACATTAGTTCTCCGGTAGATGCGTGGCGACTTTCGTTTATTTTCAAGTGTGCTTTTCGTTTTTGTTATATTGATGTTTAAATGTGTGAGTGATTATGTGAGTGATTGCTGATCAGACATATGGTATTATATTTATAAAGCCACACGCTTATGTTTTCGTCCGGGAAGTGATTTTTGCTGTCACAATATTGGAAATGATGAAGGCTTTTATTACTAATATATGATTTTGTTTGGTTCTTGTACATAATACCTTTCGGTAGCCTTAAAATCATTGGGGATTTTAAATGTTGTTATTTCTGCCCATGCCCTCCACTGAACATTGTACATATGGGAGTTAAGTAGGACTACATAGAGAACCTGAGGTATTATGGTGGACGTGGTAAGAATGGTAGTAAAAATGTGGTTTTATGGTGAAAAGTTTTTGTAAAGCGTGTCGGGGTCAACGAAAGTGAATAGCTAAGTTAAATTAGGACAGTTTAAGGGCCCAGCCTTCCCCATCCCGTATTAGGCCCTTGTGCCACATTGCCGCCAATAAATAATAGGTTCCTGCCAGTTTTTGACGTTTTGTTGTCATTTTCTGACTTCTCAGACCTTGCTTTGTGACGTCCAGACAACATTTAAAAAAAAACTGATTGCTCATTTGGACTCTTTATTTTGCAAAGACCTTTTTGTTGGGCGGTTATTTTTATTTATTTTCTTTTTCGTTTATTTACTTTGTTCTTTTCTTTTTTATTCTTCTGACTTTTTTGGTTTTTATTTTCGTATTTTTGGCGGCCATATTTGTTTATTTGGGTCGGCCGTTTTGAGGTTTATTTTTATTTTTATTTTTTTCAGTATCATTTTGGCCTTAGGTGCCATATTTGTATTTTATTATCCCTATTTTGACCAAAAGCTGAAAAATTGGCCCCAAATTTTTGTTTTCTTCAATTTAACTTTTCTTTTTTTCAGCCCTCCCCAGTTTTCTTTCGCGGAAGTCGCCGATGGAACTTTTCGTTTTCTTTTTGTTTGTTTGTATTTGTTTGTATTTGTTTTCTTTATGTATTTAATTTAATTGTGTACATTTGTAAAGTTTAATCGTTGTTTAAATTTATTCTTTTGTTTTGTAAAGTTTAGTTAAGCCTCTTAAATTTAATTTTTATTTCTCCCTATTTTCTTTGCCGGGAATGACGTTTGAGCAACTCTCCGTTTGTTTATTTTCTTTAAATTTATCTGTGTGTTTGTTGTCATATTGGTAGTTTTATTTGTATAAATTTGTTTTTCTTTAATTTTTTTTAACCTCTCCAGAGGCTAATTTTTATGCATTTAAAACTTTTTTCTTCTCTTATATTTGTAGGGGTAATTACACCGTTAAGGCAAGTTTTTCTCAGCCTTTTGTTATTTCTATTCTTTCACAGTTGTAGGCTAATTTTGTAATTATTACTGTTCTTGTCATTACTTTGTGAGAGAGTTTTTTTTTTTTTTTTTTTTTTTTTTGTCCTCTTTGTTTGCTATTTTATGTATAGTATTTATTTTGTTTTATATTTTTATTTTTTTTTCCCCAAGTTACTCCCATGTCCACCTTCCCCATACGTTTAATTTAGTGAGGTGGAGAAAAAGATATAAAAAAAAAAATTGTGGTTGGCGTTCTAAAATTTTTAAAATGACGACAATAGTGGTCCGTTGAAAAGCAATAATTGTTCTCCTGGAAGGAATCCTCCGGAATAAAAATGAAGATCTTTTTACCTTTACCTACGTCAAGTAAGACGAAGGAAAAGATTTCGAACCAAAATGTGGTGGCCGAGAAGGGCCAGAATAAAGATCCTACTCTTAAGTAAGACATCGACCCAAAATGTGGTGGCCGAAAAGGGCAATAAAAATGAGGACCGGTCTTCTCTAACTACTGCGGAGGATAAAACATCGACCCAAAATGTGGTGGTCAGAGAAGGGCTAGAATACTAAAGAAACCGACAAGCAGATAAGTGAAAGTAAAGACAAATCCAAAGATGCTGAGGCCGGGGAATCGCCCTTGGGCTGGAAGTCCTCCAAAGGTTACGATCAATTTGGACGGAGTTTCTGGAGAGAGCCAAGAGTTACGCTCATCTTGTGACAGAAGATGGACTTGGAGGATCCCCAGGAATTAAGAAAAATTGAAAAAAGAATTGTGTCAGTCCTTGTGGTCGACAAGCGTACGCGCAAGATTTGTCGCCCCACAAAGACACAGTGTTGAAGACACTGCAGTCCACGGGGGTCAAGCCCTTACGAATTGTAAAAGGCTCGGCTTTTTCACGTGGACTGTGCTGCTGCCCACGCCGGAAGATTGCCTAAAGATGGTATCTAAAAATCATATAACAAAAGATTTTATTATAAGAACAGAATACTCAGGCATGCGAGACCAAGGTGGCAGTGTACGAGGTCCCTCCTCAGGTCATCGGGGAGCATCTCGCGGCGTACTTTTCTTTTCAATTCGGTGAGATTGTAGATGCCTCCTGCGAGGACCTGGACCGGGGGATGGTCTTTTCGGAGATGATGTTGAGCGGTAAGGCCTTCGAGACCATCCTCAACTGTCTTGACGTTGGGGCCTGGAGACTACCGGTGATAGTTACCGGTCGCAAACCGATATGCTGGAGGTGCGAAGATTGGTCACCTCTCCTCCTGCCCAGAGAAGAAGGCCTCTGGAAGCCAGGCCCCCGAAGACCAAAATACCCCCTCTGGCTGCTTCTGTGACAAAATCAAAATCCGTCTCGCCTGTAGTGGGCATGCCAGCAACCAGACTCGGTGTGGTAGTACCCCCGGTTAACAACATCGGCCCTCATTCCCTGAAAAAGCCCTCGCCTGTTACAAGTGTAGTATCGGAGAAGGAAAAGGGGGTCGGCAGGTTGTTGGGAAGGGTGACCAGAGGGAAGCGTCAAGCTGCGGGACCTCAGCCCCCCGATGCTCCCAGGACTAAAGGCACGTACAGCCCCACTCCTCTACCAGCAAGAAGGGCGATGCCTCGGCCTGGTCGGCTCCGAAACTTGAAGAGCTAAAAAAGCATTCGACCCAGGGTATGAGAAGACGCAGAAGATAAAAGAGCTAAAGAAACAATTAGAAAAAACGGCCTTTGCGCCCATCAGGAGGAGTTGAAGAATCAACTGGCTCAACGTCCACCTCGCCCTCGGCCTCTGCCCCGTCCTCCCTCAAAAGAAAAAACGCAAAAATTCATTCCTCTCAACCCACTCCTGTAAACCGTCCCTCGTAGTCGAGACCCCAGCCCAATCATCAACTATTTTCGTGTTTCCCTCCATGCCTCTCTCCCTGTCCTCTCCCCCGAAACAGATGCTCCCTCCATCCAAAAGACAAAGAAGTCTTTTCCTTAGAAGATATGGAGGCCCAAAAGAAAAAAACCAACAAGCCGCTACACAGGCAAGGAGGACATCTGCCGCATCTCCCCGGCCCAGGCTGAAAGAGCCAAGAATTTCGGGAATAGAATAAAGCAGCTGAAGGCTCTTTTGTCGATGAAAAAGTGTAGTGTGAGAAAGATATCGAACTACCAAGAAATTTCCCAAAGCTCAGAGGCTATTAACAGTCATTCGCACTGGGTCAGGGCGCGGCAGACTTGGGGCATGGTAGGAGGCTGCCAAAGCAATTCTATGATTCCACCCATCATCACAACAAAATCAGAGAAACTTCACTAACCTTGAAAAATTCTGTTCTGGACGGGTCCCGGTTTTAGTTCACCCCCTCCTCTATAGGGCGCTAAAACTAACCTTTCCCTGGGATGTTGGCGGCGTCTCCTCTGACGGCACCATCAAGAATGAGATGGGCCATGGGTCAATGGGAGAGGCTGTCGGCATCCTTTCCCCGACCATGTTCTGTCCAGGACCCCAACCCTAATTATGATCATAATGGCCTTCCGGTTAGCAAGCGTGAATGCCTGGGGCTGAGGTCAGAGTCTCGAGGGTGAGACTCTTCATGACCTCCAGCGCCTCGGGGTGGATGTTTGTTGTCTGTAGGAAACCCGGTTGTTAGCTGGCGACTATGAGGGCATACTGTCTAGGGATTACGATCTCTATTCAGCATGTTTTGATGGTCGTTCTAGAGGTGTTTCCTGGCTAGTGAGCAAGTCTTTGGGTGCGGCGTGTACGCTTGTCTTCGCGGATCCAGCGGGCAGGATTTGTGCTGGATATTACCATAAAGGAGAAGTCTTTTTCGCCTCATTGGGGCTTATGCGCCCAACGTCCATGCGGAGCGTCCTGCTTTGTTTCGGCAGCTCGAGTCGTTCTTTGGAACATCGAGGCGGGTAATTTTATGGGGGATTGAATGCTGTCCTTGACCCTGAGAAGGATCGTATAGAGAAAGATCGGGTACTAACAACCCGGATGTGAAACCACCCCGGGAATTTACTTCACAGGAATGATCTTGTCGATAAATACTGAATGAACACCCCCGGGAGGTAGTGTGGACTTGGATCAATAGCAGCTCGGATTCGAAGGTACGCGCAAGTCACCTCGACCGAGTCCTAGTTAGGAGAGTCGACGTAGGGCTCTTAGGTTGTCCAAGTTTCATTCCATAGTTTACACGGGATCATAGGCTCAACCAAGTTCGTGTAAACTTAGATAAGCCTACAAGTTAAGTTGGCTGCCACCGGAAATTGAACGCGTCATTATTTGATAGCGAAGATTTCCAGCACCAGCTTTTACCAACACTAAAGTGGGAACTGGACGGGGGCTGTGGTTGGGAATAAGTGGTGGGATACACTGAAATCCAAAATTAGGTCGTTTGCTGCCGACTATAGCCGTCGGCTCAACTTAGCTAATTTAGCGGCGCACCGACGTTAGAGAAAAAGTTGATCGGGCAGTTAAATCCCGTAATAGTGGGGACGTAGCCTTAGCTAGGGCCGAGCTGGCCTCCTTGGCTATCAAGAAGGATCAAGCTCTGTAGTTAGGGCTAGTTAAAAAGTAGTTGTCTTCTGAGGCAACGAATATGGCCGCAGAATTGCGTGCAGAGGAAGCTAGGCAAGCAGCCAATCGGCATATCAAGGACATCACATTGCCGGATGGTCGTACCGTGACTACAGACGTGGGTATATGTGGAGCTTTTCGGGATTACTTCCAGGATCTTTTCACCAGGGAGCCCGGTCTGAGTTTGCCCAGTTTCGACACCTATTTGGCTGACTTTTCCCCGCCTCGAGGCGGCTGAAGCGGCTAGGTGCGAGGGGCCCATAACAGAGTCGGAAATCTGGGATGCGCTGAAATTGGTTGGCCGGGACACAAAACTCCGGTTTGGATGGTCTTCCCTACGAACTGTACTTGAGGCAGTCGTCCGTTCTGTTCCTCTGCTGGTTTTTGTTTACAACAACTGGATGAAGCAGGGTCTATACTCCTCGACGCTTCACCAGGGGTGTAATCGTTGCTTCGCAAGAGCAAGAGCGGTGGGGGTGGTATAGATAATTATCGGCCTTTAACGATGTTAAATACTGACTTAAAGATTTTTGCCAAGATCTTGGCCGGCCGTTTGCAGGCTGTCCTCTTCTAGTCTGATTGGCCCCGAGCAGACTTGTGCTGTGAAGGGCAGGACTATTCAGGACAACCTTCATTTGGTACGCCTGATCATCGAGAAAACCGACACCGAAGCCGTGCTGATCAATGGATCAGTCCAAGGCTTTCGATAGGGTTGACCATCGTTTCTTGGAGTCTGTCCTTTTCCGCCGCCGGTTTCGGGCCGTACTTTCGCTCCTGGACCCGACTGGGTTGCATGAGTCCCCCGGTGCGCTGGTGGAAGTGAATGGGGTAAGAAGCCCTTCACTTTATCTCGCTCCATTCGTCAAGGTTGTCCACTTTCGCCTTTGCTGTACGTTCTTGCGTTGGAGCCATTCCTTCGCAAGTTAAAGGCGAATCCGGTCCTTCGCGGAATTTCCGTACCTGGTGCTACCACCTCGGCCAGGTACTCCGCCTATGCCGACGACGCTCATTTAAAACGAGCGTCGATTGACGAAGCCAGCAAGAAACGATGCTATGAGACGATGGACAGGGTCATGATCAAACGCGGCGTCATTACGGCGATTAAAAGCGGTGTTTCTCTCGGACGCTTCTGGACGACGGCCACGACGGCGTCTTTCGTCCCGGATCTGTTGTCGACCTGTCTTGAGGTTCGAGGTTACCGAGGCGTGTCGCTTCGTGGACACTCGGAGGAGGCTCTTCCAAAGGGAGGGCATGTGCCTGCCATCGCCCGATTCTCCTTACCGACTCTCGGTACTTCCCCGTGTGCCATTCGTTTGGGTTTAATTCAGCTCTTGTTCTCCTTCCTTTGGGAGAAGGCAAGTCTCCCAAGGTACGTCGCGAGATCTGTTGCCTGCATCCATCTGAGGGCGGTCTGGGCATGCCTAGCGTTGAGATTCGTCAACACACGCTTCGTACATTAGATTCCTGGATCGAATGTATGCTGGAGGATGAGAACGGCGCCTCGTTCAAGAGGACGTCCATAAAAACTTTCCATCCCTGAGAAGTGTGCATTTGTCGGAGGAGGAGGCCGGCCGTACTCCTCGTGGCGAGTGCTCCTTCTATAAAGAATGTCGTTTGGCTTCAGTTTCTCTTGCGGGCTACGGATGGCTTCTCCAACGCCCAATCGTTGTCTCTTAGGGCATTATATCGGGTTTTAGTTAGGGGGCCGTTCAAGATGAACTGATTGGCGAGCCTGGCTTACGAAGCAGGAGGCTCGCTCCTTATGGCCTTGGGCGCCCGGGTTGAAATGTCTCACTAATGATGAGGCATCACTCACCTGGCTGATGATTCGAAATGCTCTCTGGGTAGGCAAGAGGCTTCATGCAGCGGGCCTAATCTCCGAAATCAACCTGCGTGCGTTGTGGGCTGACGACGGAAACCGTCGATCATGCCTTCTCTTCCACTGCAGTGTTGTTGCTCCGTTGTGTAAGTTTCTTGAAGACCTCATGGTTCGTGGAAAGTTCTTTGTCCTTGAGGCTAGTTCTGTTTGTAGCAATGTCGTGCCTCCGTTATCTAGGGCTGAGCACTATGTGCTCTTTTGCTTACTAGGTGTTATGCGAGTCGTGATTTGGACGACGCGACAGAAGGAATTCTATGGGGATGAGAAGTTTACCCTTTTCAACTGATCTTGTTCTTGCCACTTCAGCTTAAAGTCAAGATCAGGACGGAAAGGGAAACGACTCACTCCATCTGAATTTGGCAAAAGGTGGGTGAGTCTTGCGCGATTCTGTCGAGTGAAAGGTGCTGACCTGGAGTGGTTGTTTGATGCCGGTTAGGCATCAGGATATTGGGTGTGCTGGGCAGAACATGTGCACCCTGTCCCTGTTAGGTTAGTGTGTAGGGAAAGTTTGATTTTCTGTTTTTTGCTTCATTGTTAACTTAGCTAGGTTATGACTGCTCATTGGCCCTCTTTTCTGCCCCCTATTTTTCTTTTTTAGTTTAACCCCCCTTCCCTTCCCACTTTAGGTGTTCAACAATGTTAGTTCTCCGGTAGATGCGTGGCGACTTTCGTTATTTTTCAAGTGTGCTTTTCGTTTTTGTTATGATGTTTAAATGTGTGAGTGATTGTGTGAGTGATTGCTGATCGGACATATGGTATTATATTTATAAAGCTACACGCATTATGTTTCGTCCGGGGAAGTGATTTTTGTTGTCACAATATTAGAGTAGTGGGGGTTTTTATTACTAATATGATTTTGTTTGGTTTCTTGTACATATCTTACTTTCATTGTATAAAATCATTGGGGATTTTAAAAGTTGTTATTTCTGCCCATGCCCTCCACTGAACATTGTACATATGGAGTTAAGTAGGACTACATAGAGAACCTGAGGTATTATGGTGGACGTGGTAAGAATGGTAAGTAAAAATGTGGTTTTATGGTGAAAGGTTTTTGTAAGCGTGTCAGGGTCAACGAAAGTGAATAGCTAAGTTAAATTAGACAGTTGAAGACCAGCCTTCCCCATCCCCGTATTAGGCCTTGTGCCACATTTGTACTTCTGTACAATAAATAATGAAGTTCTTGGCAAGTTTTTGACGTTTGTCATTTTCTGACTTCTCAGACCTTGTTTTGACAAGCGTCGAACTTTTGTGTAAAAAAAATACTGTGATTCACTCATTGACTTTTTTATTTTACAAAAGAAAGACCTTTTTGTTGAGCTAAGTTTATTTTTATTTATTTTCTTTTTCGTTTATTTACTTTGTTCTTTTCTTTTTTCTTCTAGCTTTTTTGTTTTTATTTTCGTATTTTTGGCGGCCATATATTTGTTTATTTAGGTCGGCCGTTTTGAGTTTATTTTTATTTTTATTTTTTTTCAGTATCTGTTTGGCCTTAAGTGCCATATTTATATTTTTTTAACTGTCCCTTTTTGTCCAGAATCTGAAGAATTAGCTGATTTTTATTTTTCTTCCACTTTTTAACTTTTCTTTTTTTTTCAGCCCCTCCCCAGTTTTTCTTTTGCGGAAGTCGCTGTTAGGAGACTTTCGTTTTCTTTTTTGTTTGTTTGTATTTGTTTGTATTTGTTTTCTTTGTGTATTTAATTTAATTGTACATTTGTAAAGTTTAATCGTTGTTTAAATTTATTTTGAATTCTTTTATTTTGTAAAGTTTAGTTAAACCACTTAAATTTAATTCTTAGCCCCTCCCCCTATTTTCCTTGTCGGGAGTAGCCGTTTAGGCAACTCTCCGTTTGTTTTATTTTCTTTAAATTTATCTGTGTATTTAGTTTATCGTAACTGGTAAAGTTTATTTTGTATAAATTTGTTTTTCTTTTTTTAATTTTTTTTTTTAACCTCTCCAGAGGCTAATTTTTGCCATTTAAGGCTTTTTCTTCTCTTATATTTATGAGTGTAATTACACCGTTAAAGGCAAGTTTTTTTCCTAAGCCTTTTGTCATTTCTATTCTTTGCCGTTGTAGGCTAATTTTGTAATTATTACTGTTCTTGTCATTACTTTGTGAGGAGAGTTGTTTTTTTTTTTTTGTCCTCTTTGTTGCTATTTTGTGTATAGTATTTATTTTGTTTTATATTTTATTTTTTTCCCCAAGTTACTCCCATATCCCACCCTTCCCCATACGTTTAATTTAGTGAGGGTGGAGAAAGATATAAAAAAAAATTGTGGTTGGCGTTCTAAAATTTTAAAATGGCCGACAATAGTCGGTCAGTAAAGAAGAAATTGTTATTTGACCCTCCCTGGAAGGGTCCTCCTCCGGATAAAAATGAGAATTTTCCCCCTTTACCTACGTCAAGTAAGACAAAGGAAAAGATTTCGAACCAAAATGTGGTGGCCGAGAAGGGCCAGAATAAAGATCCTACTTCAAGTAAGACATCGACCCAAAATGTGGGGGCCGAAAAGCAATAAAAATGAGGATTCTGTTCCCCCCTCTTAACTACTGCGGAGGATAAAACATCGACCCAAAATGTGGTGGCCGAGAAGGGCCAGAATACTAAAGAAACCGACAAGCAGATAAGTGAAAGTAAAGACAAATCCAAAGATGCTGAGGCCGGGGAATCGCCCTTGGGCTGGAAGTCCCCTCCAAAGGTTACGATCAATTTGACGGAGTTTCTGGAGAGAGCCAAGAGTTACGCTCATCTTGTGACAGAAGATGGACTCCTGGAGGATCCCCAGGAATTAAGAAAAATTGGAAAAAGAATTGTGTCAGTCCTTGTGGGTCGACAAGCGTACGCGCAAGATTTGTCGCCCCACAAAAGACACAGTGTTGAAGACACTGCAGTCCACGGGGTCAAGCCCTTACGAATTGTAAAAGGCTCGGGCTTTTTTCACGTGGGACGTGCTGCTGCCCACGCCGGAAGATTGCCTAAAGATGGTATCTCTCCAAAAATCATATAACAAAAGATTTTATTATAAGAACAGAATACCTAGGCATGCGTAGGACCAAGGTGGCAGTGTACGAGGTCCCTCCTCAGGTCATCGGGGAGCATCTCGCGCGTACTCTTTTCTCAATTCGGTGAGATTGTAGATGCCTCCTGCGAGGACCTGACCGGGGGATGGTCTTTCGGAGATGATGCTGGAGCGGTAAGGCCTTCGAGGCAGATCTCATCCCCAACTGTCTTGACGTTGGGGGCCTGAGACTACCGGTGATAGTTACCGGTCGCAAACCGATATGCTGGAGGTGCGGAAAGATTGGTCACCTCTCCCCTCCTGCCCAGGAGAGAAGGCCTCTGGAAGCCAGGCCCCGGAAGACCAAAATACCAAGGTCGCCTTCAGTGACAAAATCCGTCTCGCCTGTAGTGGGCATGCCAGCAAACTGCGGACCGTGGTAGTACCCCCTCGGTTGGGTCAAAACATCGGCCCCCATTCCCCGAAAAGCCCCTCGCCCGCTACAAGTGTAGTATCGGAGAAGGAAAAGGGGGAATGGCAGTTGGTTGGGGTGACCAGAGGGAAGCGTCAAGCTGCGGGACCTCAGTCCCCTGATGCTCCCAGGACTGGCACGTACAGCCCCACTCCCTACTCAGCAAGAAGGGCGATGCCTCGGGCCTGGTCGGCTCCTGAAACTTGAAGAGCTAAAAAAAGCATTCGACCCAGGGTATGAGAAGACGCAGAAGATAAAAGAGCTAAAGAACAATTAGAAAAAACGCCTTTTGCGCCCATCAGAGGAGTTGAAGAATCAACTGGTCTAACGTCCACCTCGCCCCTCGGCCTCTGCCCCGTCCTCCCCCTCAAAAAAGAAAAAAATCGGGCAAAAAAATCTTATCTTCAACCCACTCCCCGTAAACCGTCCCCTCGTAGTCGAGACCCCAGCCCAATCATCAACTATTTTCGTGTTTCTCCATGCCTCTCTCCCTGTCCCTCTCCCCCGAAACAGATGCCCCCTCCATCCAAAAGACAAAGAAGTCTTTCCTCAGAAGATATGGAGGCCCAAAAGAAAAAAACCAACAAAGCCGCCACAGGCAAGGAGGACATCTGCCGCATCTCCCCGGCCCAGGCTGAAAGAGCCAAGAATTTCGTGGAATAGAATAAAGCAGCTGAAGGCTCTTGTCGATGAAAAAGCGGTAGTGAGAAAGATATCGAACTACCAAGAAATTTCCAAAGCCCAGAGGCTATTAACAGTCATTCGCACTGGGTCAGGGGCGCGGCAGACTTGGGGTATGGTAGAGGAGGCTGCCAAAGCAATTCCTATGATTCCACCCATCATCACAACAAAATCAGGAAACTCACTAACCTTGAAAAATTCTGTTCTGGACGGGTCCCGGTTTTAGTTCAATTCCCTCCCTCTATAGGGCGCTAAAACTAACTTTCCCTGGGATGTCGGCGGCGTCTCTGACGGCACCATCAAGAATGAGATGGGCCATGGGTCAATGGGAGAGGCTGTCGGCATCCTTCCCCGACCATGTTCTGTCCAGGACCCCAACCCTAATTAAGGATCATAATGGCTCTCTGGTTAGCAAGTGAATGCCTCCGGGTTTATGTCAGAGTCTCTCGGAGGGTGAGACTCCTTCACAAGGACCTCCAGCGCCTCGGGGTGGATGTTTGTTGTCTGCAGGAAACCCGGTTTTTTTAGTTGGCGGATTATGAGGGCATACTGTCTAGGGATTACGACCCTATTCAGTATGTTTTGATGGGTCGTTCTAGAGGTGTCTCCTGGCTAGTGAGCAGCTCCGGGTGCGGCGTGTACGCTTGTCTTCGCGGATCCAGCGGGTATGGATTGTGTACGGGATATTACCATGTGCTTTATAGTTTCTTCCGCCTCATTGGGGTTTATATGCCCAATATCCATGCGGAGCGTCCCGTTATTTCGGCAGCTCGAGTCGTTCTTTGGAACATCGAGGCGGGTAATTTTAGCGCGGGGGATTGAATGCCGTCCTTGACCCTGAGAAGGATCGAGAGAAAGATCGGGTACTAACCCGGGATGTGAAACCATTTCGGGAACTTATCGACAGGAATGATCTTGTCGATACCGAAATGAACACCCCCGGAGGTAGGACTTGAACTTCAATAGGGGCAGCTCGGATTCGAAGGCACGCGCGCTACCTCGAATTGATCTCCGAAGCTTAGAGTCGACGTAGGGTTCTGAGGTTGTCCAAGTTTCCATTCCATAGTTTACACGGATCATAGTCGTCCCGGCTCAGGTAAACTTAGATAAGCTCGGAGAAATGTTGGCTGGCCAATGGGAAATTGAAACGCGTCATTATTTGATAGCCAAGACTTCCCCAGCACCAGCTATACTAACACTAAAGCGGAACTGACGGGGGCTTCTTCGGTTGGGAATAAGTGGTGGATACACTGAAATCCAAAATTAGGTCGTTTGCTGCCGACTACAGCTGTCGGCTCAACTTTAGCTAATTTAGCGGCGCAATCGACGTTAGAGTAAGTGCTGATCGGGCAGTTAAATCCCGTAATAGTGGGGGCGTAGCCTTAGCTAGGGCCGAGCTGGCCTCCTTGGCTATCAAGAAGGATCAAGCTCTGGTAGTTAGGGCTAGGTTAAAAAGAATGTCTTCTGAGGCAACGAATATGGCCGCAGAATTGCGTGCAGAGGAAGCTAGGCAAGCAGCCAATCGGCATATCAAGGACATCACATTGCCGGATGGTCGTACCGTGACTACAGACGTGGGTATATGTGGAGCTTTTCGGGATTACTTCCAGGATCTTTTCACCAGGGAGCCCGGTCAGCACGGCTTCGGTGTCGGTTTTCTGTATTCGACACCTATTTGGCCAGGCTTTTCCCCGCCTCAGGCGGCTGAAGCAGCTGGTGGGGGCCCATAACAGAGTCGGAAATCTGGGATGCGCTGGTGGTTGGCGGGACAAAACTCGGGTTTGGATGGTGCTTCCTGGAACTTCTATACTTGAGGCAGTCGTCCGTTCTTGTTCCTCTGCTGGCTCTTGTTTATAACAACTGGATGAAGCAGGGTCTATACCTCGACGCTTCACCGGGGGTGTAATCAGTTGCTTCGCAAGAGCAAGAGCGGTGGGGGTGGCATAGATAATTATCGGCCTTTAACGATGTTAAATACTGACTTAAAGGTTTTGCCAAGATCTGGCCGGCCGTTTGCAGGCTGTCCTCTCTAGTCTGATTGGCCCCGAGCAGACTTGTGCTGTGAAGGGCAGGACTATTCAGGACAACCTTCATTTGGTACGCCTGATCATCAGAAAACCGACACCGAAGCCGTGCTGATCAATTTGGATCAAGTCAAGCTCTCTTGATAGGGTGTTCATCGTTCTTGGAGTCTGTCCTTTCCGCCGCCGGTTTCAGACCCGTACTCGCTCCTGGATCCGACTGCTGTATGAGTCCCAGTGCGCTGGTGGAAGTAGATGGGGGTAAGATCGAAGCCCTTCGCTTTATCTCGCTCCATTCGTCAAGGTTGTCCACTTTCGCCTTTGCTGTACGTTCTTGCGTTGGAGCCATTCCTTCGCAAGTTAAAGGCGAATCCGGTCCTTCGCGGAATTTCCATGCTAGTTGCTACCACCTCGGCCAGGTACTCCGCCTATGCTGACGACGTTTCGGTTTTTTGTGTCGAGCAAAGCCGAAGTTGACGAAGTCAGCAAAGAAATCGAATGCTATGAGACGGTGACAGGGCCAAGATCAATGTGATAGTCTGTTGGCTTGCGATTGGGTGCGTGGAAGGGAGTTTCTCTTCCCGGACCTTTCCTCTGGACGGACGGGCCGATCAAGATTCTCGGCGTCTTTTTCGGTCTGATCTCCAGTTGGAAATGAATTGGTCGGAGGTTCGAGAGAAGGCCGAAAGGGCGCAGTTCAATCTGTGTCTGGAGCCTCCGGAGGCTCTCCTTAAAGGGGAGGGCGGAAGTATGTGCCTCGCACATCTACCCGATTCTCCTTACCGACTCTCGGTACTTCCTCTCTCAAGTGTGCCATTCGTTTGGGTTTAATTCGGCTCTTGTTCTCCTTCCTTTGGGGAGAAGGCAAGTCTCCCAAGGTACGTCGCGAGATCTGTTGCGCATCATCTGGGGCGGTCTGGGCATGCCTAGCGTTGAGATTCGTCAACACACGCTTCGCATTAGATTCCTGGATCGAATGTGTATGCTGGAGGATGAGAACGGCGCCCTCGTTCAAGAGGACGTCCATAAAAACTTTCCATCCCTGAGAAGTGTGCATTTGTCGGAGGAGGAGGGAGTGGCCGTACTCCTCGTGGCGAGTGCTCCTTCTATAAAGAATGTCGTTTGGCTCTCAGTTTCTCTTGCGGGCTACGGATGGCCTCTCAACGCCCAATCGTTGTCTCTTAGGGCATTATATCGGGTTTTAGTTAGGGGGGCCGTTCAAGATGAACTGATTGAAGAGCTCGGGCTTACGAAGCAGGAGGCTCGCTCCTTATGGCCTTGGGCGCCCGGGTTGAAATGTCTCACTAATGATGAGGCATCACTCACCTGGCTGATGATTCGAAATGCTCTCTGGGTAGGCAAGAGGCTTCATGCAGCGGAGCCTAACTCCGGAAATCAACCTGCGTGCGTTGTGGGCTGACGACGGAAACCGTCGATCATGCCTTCTTCCACTGCAGTGTTGTTGCTCCATTGTGTAAGTTTCTTGAAGACCTCATGGTTCGTATGCTGCGTGGAAAGTTCTTTGTCCTTGAGGCTAGTTCTGTTTGTAGCAATGTCGTGCCTCCGTTATCTAGGGCTGAGCACTATGTGCTCTTTTGCTTACTATAAGGGTGTTATGCGAGTCATTGATTTGGACATTGCTGGCGAAGGAATTCTATGGGGATGAGGAAATTTTACCTCTTCCCAACTGATCTTGTTCTTTAAGCATCAGCTTAAAGTCAAGATCAGGACGGAGAAAAACGACTCACTCCATCTGAATTTGGCAAAAGGTGGGTGAGTCTTGCGCGATTCTGTCGAGTGAAAGGTGCTGACCTGGAGTGGTTGTTTGATGCAAGTTAGGCATCGGGATATTAGTGTGCTGGGCAGAACATGTGCACCCCGTCCCTGTTAGGTTAGTGTAGGGAAAGTTTGATTTTCTGTTTTTTGCTTCATTGTTAACTTAGCTAGGTTATGAGTCGCTCATTGGCCCCCTTTTCTTTTTTTTGTCCCCTATTTTTCTTTAGTTTAACCCCCTTCCCTTCCCACTTTAGGTGTTCAACAATGTTAGTTCTCCGGTAAGATGCGTGGCGACTTTCGTTATTTTTCAAGTGTGCTTTTCGTTTTTTGTTATGATGTTTAAATGTGTGAGTGATTGTGTGAGTGATTGCTGATCGGACATATGGTATTATATTTATAAAGCCACGCATTATGTTTCGTCCGGGGAAGTGATTTTGCTGTCACAATGACTAGAGTAGTGGGGGCTTTTATTACTAATATGATTTTGTTTGGTTTCTTGTACATATCTTACTTTCATTGTATAAAATCATTGGGGATTTTAAATGTTGTTATTTCTACCCATGCCTCCACTGAACATTGTACATATGAGGTCAAGTAGGACTACATAGAGAACCTGGTATTATGGTGGACGTGGTAAGAATGGTAAAAGTAAAAATGGTTTTTATGGTGAAGGTTTTGTAAGCGTGTCAGGGTCAACGAAAGTGAATAGCTAAGTTAAATTAGGACAGTTGGAAGACCAGCCTTCCCCATCCCCGTGATGGGCCTTGTGCCACATTTGTACTTCTGTACAATAAATAATGAAGTTCTTGGCAAGTTTTTGACGTTTGTTGTCATTTTCTGACTTCTCAGACCTTGTTTTGACAAGCGTCGAACTTTTTTTGTGTAAAAAAAATACTGTGATTCACTCATTGGACTTTTTATTTTTACAAAAGAAAGACCTTTTGTTGAGCTAAGTTTATTTTTATTTGTTTTTCTTTTCCGTTTATTGCTTTGTTCTTTTCTTTTTTTCTTCTAGCTTTTTGTTTTTATTTTCGTATTTTTTGGCGGCCATATTTGTTTTTATTTAGGTCGGCCGTTTTGAGTTTATTTTTATTTTTATTTTTTTTCAGTATCTGTTTGGCCTTAAGTGCCATATTTATATTTTTAACTGTCCCTTTTTGTCAGAATCTGAAGAATTGATTTTATTTTCTTCCACTACTTTTTCTTTTTTCAGCCCTCCCCAGTTTTCTTTTGCGGAAGTCGCCGTTAGGAGACTTTTCGTTTTCTTTTTGTTTGTTTGTATTTGTTTGTATTTGTTTTCTTTGTGTATTTAATTTAATTGTACATTTGTAAGTTTAATCGTTGTTTAAATTTATTTTGAATTCTTTATTTTGTAAAGTTTAGTTAAACCACTTAAATTTAATTTTAGCCCCTCCCCTATTTTCCTTGTCGGGAGTAGCCGTTTGAGCAACTCTCCGTTTGTTTATTTTCTTTAAATTTATCTGTGTATTTAGTTTATCGTAACTGGTAAAGTTTATTTTGTATAAATTTGTTTTTTCTTTTAATTTTTTTTTTAACCTCTCCAGAGGCTAATTTTTTTTGCCATTTAAGGCTTTTTTCTTCTCTTATATTTATGAGAGTGTAATTACACCGTTAAAGAGCAAGTTTTTTTCCTAAGCCTTTGTCATTTCTATTCTTTGCCGTTGTAGGCTAATTTTGTAATTATTACTGTTCTTGTCATTACTTTGTGAGAGAGTTGTTTTTTTTTTTTTGTCTCTTTGTTGCTATTTTATTGTATAGTATTTATTTTTGTTTTATATTTTATTTTTTTCCCAAGTTACTCCCGCCCTTCCCACCCTTCCCCATGCGTTTAATTTAGTGAGGTGGAGAAAGATATAAAAAAAAATTGTGGTTGGCGTTCTAAAATTTTAAAATGGCCGACAATAGTCAGTCAGTAAAGAAGAAACTGTTATTTGACCCTCCCTGGAAGGAGTCCTCCAGATAAAAATGAAGATCTTTCCCCCTTTACCTACGTCAAATGAGACAAGGAAAGAATTTCGAACCAAAATGTGGTGGCCGAGAAGGGCCAGAATAAAGATCCTACTTCAAGTAGACATCGACCCAAAATGTGGTGGCCGAAAAGGGCAATAAAAACAGGATTCTGTTCCCCCTCTAACTACTGCGGAGGATAAAACATCGACCCAAAATGTGGTGGCCGAGAAGGGCCAGATACTAAAGCAGGCAAGCAGATAAGTGAAAGTAAAGACAAATCCAAAGATGCTGAGGCCGGGGAATCGCCCTTGGGCTGGAAGTCCCCTCCAAAGGTTACGATCAATTTGACGGAGTTTCTGGAGAGAGCCAAGAGTTACGCTCATCTTGTGACCAGAAGATGGACTCTTGGAGGATCCCCAGGAATTAAGAAAAATTGAAAAAGAATTGTGTCAGTCCTTGTGGTCGACAAGCGTACGCGCAAGATTTGTCGCCCCACAAAAGACACAGTGTTGAAGACACTGCAGTCCACGGGGGTCAAGCCCTTACGAATTGTAAAAACAGGGCTTGCTGCAGTGGGGACACGTATACTGCTGCCCCTTAAGGAAAGGGTGCCTAAAGATGGTATCTAAAAATCATATAACAAAGATTTTATTATAAGAAACAGAATACCTAGGCATGCACGTAGGACCAAGGTGGCAGTGTACGAGGTCACTCCTCAGGTCATCAGGGAGCATCTCGCGGCGTACTTTCTCAATTCGGTGAGATTGTAGATGCCTCTGCGAGGACACGGCCGAGAGATGGTCTTCCGAGATGATGTTGAGCGGTAAGGCCTTCAAGGGACCATCCCCAACTGTCTTGACGTTGGGGCCTGAGACTACCGTTGATAGTTACCGGTCGCAAACCGATATGTCTGGAGGTGCAGGAAGATTGATGCCCCCTCTCCCCCTCCTGCCCAGGAAAAGGCCTCTGGAAGCCAGGCCCCGGAAGACAAAGGAAATACCCCTCTGGCCGCTTCTGTGACAAAATCCGTCTCGCCTGTAGTGGGCATGCCAGCAACCAGGACCGGTGTGTGGCCCCGGACAGGTCAAAACATCGGCCCTCATTCCCCGAAAAGCCCTCGCCTGCTACAAGTGTAGTATCGGAGAAGGAAAAGGGGGAATGGCAGGTTGTTGGCAGGACCAGAGGAAAGCGTCAAGCTGCGGGACCTCAGTCCCCTGATGCTCCCAGGACTAAAGGCACGTACAGCCTCCCTCTACCAGCAAAGAAGGGCGATGCCTCGGCCCTGGTCGGCTCGAAACTTGAAGAGCTAAAAAAGCATTCGACCCAGGGTATGAGAAGACGCAGAAGATAAAAGAGCTAAAGAAACAATTAGAAAAACGGCCTTTGCGCCCATCAGAGGAGTTGAAGAATCAACTGGCTCAACGTCCACCTCGCCCCTCGGCCTCTGCCCCGTCCTCCCCTCAAAAGAAAAAATCAGGCAAAAAAATTCATTCCTCTCAACCCACTCCCCCGCTAGTCTCGTGAGTGGACCCAGCCCCCGTCGTCCAACTATTTTCGTGTTTCTCCATGCCTCTCTCCCTGTCCCTCTCCCCCAGAAACGAATGCCCCCTCCCATCCAAAAGACAAAAGTCTTTCCTCAGAAGATATGGAGGCCCAAAAAGAAAAAACCAACAAAGCTGCCATACAGGCAAGGGGAGGACATCTGCCGCATCTCCCCGGCCCAGGCTGAAAGAGCCAAGAATTTCGGGAATAGAATAAAGCAGCTGAAGGCTCTTTTGTCGATGAAAAAGTGTAGTGAGAAAGATATCGAACTACAAGAAATTTCCCCAAAGCTCAGAGGCTATTAACAGTCATTCGCACTGGGTCAGGGGCGCGGCAGACTTGAGGCATGGTAGAAGGAGGCTGCCAAGCAATTCCTATGATTCCACCCATCATCACAACAAAATCAGAGAAACTCACTAACCTTGAAAAATTCTGTTCTGGACGGGTCCCGGTTTTAGTTCACCTCCCTCTATAGGGCGCTAAAACTAACCTTTCCCTGGGATGTTGGCGGCGTCTCCTCTGACTGCATCAAGAATGAGATGGGCCATGGGTCAATGGGAGAGGCTGTCAGCATCCTTTCCCCGACCATGTTCTGTCCCAGGACCCCAACCCTAATTAAGGATCATAATGGCTCTCTGGTTAGCAAGCGTGAATGCCCGGGGGCTGAGGTCAGAGTCTCGGAGGGTGAGACTCCTTCATGACCTCCAGCGCCTCGGGGTGGATGTTGTTGTCTGCGAAACCCGGTTGTTAGCTGGCGACTATGAGGGCATACTGTCTAGGGATTACGATCTCTATTCAGCATGTTTTGATGGTCGTTCTAGGGTGTTTCCTGGCTAGTGAGCAAGTCTTTGGGTGCGGCGTGTACACTTGTCTTCGCGGATCCAGCGGGCAGGATTTGTGTGCTGGATATTACCATAAAGGAGGAATCTTTTCGCCTCATTGGGGTTTATGCGCCCAATGTCCATGCGGAGCAATCTGCTGTTTCGGCAGCTCGAGTCGTTCTTTGGAACATCGAGGCGGGTAATTTTAGCGAAGTTGGAATGCCGTCCTTGACCCTGAGAAGGATCGTATAGGAGAAAGATCGGGTACTAACAACCCGGATGTGAAACCATTTCGAAATTTATCGACGGGAATGATCTTGTCGATAAATGCCGAAATAGACACCCCCGGGAGGTAGTGTGGACTTGGACTAATAGGGGCAGCTCGGATTCGAGAAGGTACGCGCAAGCTACTCGACCGAGTCTAGTTAGGAGAGTCGACGTAGGGCTCTTAGGTTGTCCAAGTTTCCATTCCATAGTTTACACGGATCTGTAGGCTCGTCCGGGTTCGTGTAAGCCCAGACAAGCCTAAGGTTAAGTTGGCTGGCTACTGGAAATTGAACGCGTCATTATTTGGTAGCCAGATTTCCAGCACCAGCTTTTACTAACACTAAAGCGGGAACTGACGGGGGCTGTGGTTGGGAATAAGTGGTGGGATACACTGAAATCCAAAATTAGGTCGTTTGCTGCCGACTATAGCCGTCGGCTCAGCTTACATTAATTTGGCAGCGCAAATAAACGTTAGAGAAAAAGTTGATCGGGCAGTTAAATCCCGTAATAGTGGGGACGTAGCCTTGGCTAGGGCCGAGCTGGCCTCCTTGGCTATCAAGAAGGATCAAGCTCTGGTAGTTAGGGCTTTAAGGTTAAAAGAATGTCTTCTGAGGCAACGAATATGGCCGCAGAATTGCGTGCAGAGGAAGCTAGGCAAGCAGCAACGTCGAGCATATCAAGACGTCACGTGCCGGATGGTGGTACCGTGACTACAGACGTGGGTATATGTGGAGCTTTTTCGGGATTACTTCCAGGATCTTTTCACCAAGGAGCCCGGTCTGAGCTCTGCTCAGTTCGACACCTATTTGGCTGACTTTCCCCCCCTCTCGGCGGCCTAAGGCAACTGGGTGCGAGGGGCCCATAACGAGTCGGAAATCTGGGATGCGCTGAAATTGGTTGGCCGGGACAAAACTCCGGGTTTGGATGGTCTTCCCTACGAACTGTACTTGAGGCAGTCGTCCGTTCTTGTTCCTCTGCTGGCTCTTGTTTATAACAACGCTGGATGAAGCAGGGAGTCTATACCTCGACGCTTCACAGGGTGTAATCAAGTTGCTTCGCAAAGAGCAAGAGCGGTGGGGGTGGCACTAGATAATTATCGGCCTTTAACGATGTTAAATACTGACTTAAAGATTTTTGCCAAGATCTTGTTGACATTGCAGCTGCATCTATCTCTAGTCTGATTGGCCCCGAGCAGACTTGTAACAGCGAAGGGCAGGGTTATTGAACCGACCTTCATTTTTGGTACCCCTGATCATCGAGAAAACGACACCGAAGCGTTGCTGGGCTCGATTTCGGATCGATCAAGGCTTTCGATAGGGTTGACCATCGTTTCTTGGAGTCTGTCCTTTCCGCCGCCGGTTTCGGGCCGTACTTTCGCTCCTGGATCAAGCTGCTGTATGGGTCCCCCGGTGCGCTGGTGGAAGTGAATGGGGTAGATCGAAGCCCTTCACTTTATCTCGCTCCATTCGTCAAGGTTGTCCACTTTCGCCTTTGCTGTACGTTCTTGCGTTGGAGCCATTCCTTCGCAAGTTAAAGGCGAATCCGGTCCTTCGCGGAATTTCCGTACCTGGTGCTACCACCTCGGCGGTGCTCCGCCTGTGCTGACGACGTTTCGGTTTGTGTCGAGCAAAGCCGAGATTGACGAAGTCAACCAAAGAAATCAGATACTATGAGACGGTGACAGGGGCCAAGATCAATCGCGATAAGTCTGTTGGCTTGCGATTGGGTGCCGTGGAAAGGAGTTTCTCAACTGCGGACCTTTCTCTGGACGGACGGGCCGATCAAGATTCTCGGCGTCTTTTTCGGTCCTGATCTCAGTTGGAAATGAATTGGTCGGAGGTTCGAGAGAAGGCCGAGGGCGCAGTTCGTCTGTGGACTCGGAGGGCTCTCCTTAAGGGGAGGGCGGAAGTATGTGCCTCGCACATCTACCCGATTCTCTTTTACCGACTCTAGCGTGCCTCTCCGTGTACGCCATTCGTTTGGATTTAATTCACTCTTGTTCTCCTTCCTTTGGGGAGAAGGCAAGTCTCCCAAGGTACGTCGCGAGATCTGTTGCCTGCATCCATCTGAGGGGAGCGGTCTGGGCATGCCTAGCGTTGAGATTCGTCAACACACGCTTCGCATTAGATTCCTGGATCGAATGTGTATGCTGGAGGATGAGAACAGCGCCCTCGTTCAGAGGACGTCCATAAAAAACTTTCCATCCTGGTCTTGTTGTCGGAGGAGGAGGCCGGCCGTACTCCTCGTGGCAGTGCTCCTTCTGTAAAGAATGTCGTTTGGCTCTCAGTTTCTCTTGCGGGCTACGGATGGCCTCTCCAACGCCCAATCGTTGTCTCTTAGGGCATTATATCGGGTTTTAGTTAGGGGGGCCGTTCAGATGAACTGATTAGCGACTCGGGCTTACGAAGCAGGAGGCTCGCTCCTTATGGCCTTGGGCGCCCGGGTTGAAATGTCTCACTCACTAATGATGAGGCATCACTCACCTGGCTGATGATTCGAAATGCTCTCTGGGTAGGCAAGAGGCTTCGTACGGCGGAGCCTAACTCGAAATCAACCTGCGTGCGTTGTGGGCTGACGACGAAACCGTCAGTCATGCCTTCTTCCACTACGTGTGCTCCGTTTGTGTAAGTTTCTTGAAGACCTCATGGTTCGTATGCTGCGTGGAAAGTTCTTTGTCCTTGAGGCTATATATTTTTGTAGCAATGTCGTGCCTCCGTTATCTGGGGCTGAGCACTGTGTGCTCTTTTAGCTACTAGGTGTTATGCAGGTGGTGATTTGGACGACGCGACAGAAGAATTCATGGGGATGAGAAGTTTACCTCTTCCCAACTAGTCTTGTTCTTTAAGCATCAGCTTAAAGTCAAGATCCAAGGACGGAAAAAACGACTCACTCCATCTAATTTAACCAAAAGGTGGGTGAGTCTTGCGCGATTCTGTCAGAGTGAAAGGTGCTGACCTGGAGTGGTTGTTTGATGCCGGTTAGGCATCAGGGATATTGAGTGTGCTGAGGCAGAACATGTGCACCCCGTCCTGTTAGGTTAGTGTAAGGAAAGTTTGATTTTCTGTTTTTTTGCTTCATTGTTAACTTAGCTAGGTTATGATCGCTCATTGGCCCCCTTTTCTTTTTTTGTCCCCTATTTTTCTTTAGTTTAACCCCCCTTCCCTTCCCCGCTGGGTGTTCAACAATGTTAGTTCTCCGGTAGATGCGTTAAGCATTTCGTTGTTTTTTCGTGTGCTTTTCGTTTATTTATGATGTTTAAATGTGCGCTTGGTGATTGTGTGAGTGATTGCTGATCGGACATATGGTATTATATTTGTAAAGCCACGCATTATGTTTCGTCCGGGAAGTGATTTTTGCTGTCACAATATTAAGTGAGTAGGGGAGCTTTTTTAATATGTCTCGGATTTTGTTTGGTTTCTTGTACATATCTTACTTTCATTGTATAAAATCATTGGGGATTTTAAATGTTGTTATTTCTGCCCATGCCCTCCACTGAACATTGTACATATGGGAGTTATTGAGGACTATGAAACCTGAGGTATTATGGTGGACGTGGTAAGAATGGTAGTAAAAATGTGGTTTTATGGTGAAAGGTTTTTGTAAGCGTGTCAGGGTCAACGAAAGTGAATAGCTAAGTTAAATTAGGACAGTTGAAGACCAGCCTTCCCCATCCCGTATTAGGCCTTGTGCCACATTTGTACTTCTGTACAATAAATAATGAAGTTCTTGGCAAGTTTTTGACGTTTGTTGTCATTTTCTGACTTCTCAGACCTTGTTTTGACAAACGTCGAACTTTTGTCTATTAAAAAAAAATACTGTGATTCTCATTGGACTTTTGTTTTGCAAAAAAAAGACCTTTTGTTGAGCTAAGTTTATTTTTTATTTATTTTCTTTTTCGTTTATTTACTTTGTTCTTTTCTTTTTTCTTCTAGCTTTTTTTGTTTTTATTTTCGTATTTTTTTGGCATTATATTTGTTTTTATTTAGGTCGGCCGTTTTGAGTTTATTTTTATTTTTATTTTTTTCAAATCCTCTGTTTGGCCTTAAGTGCCATGTTGCATATTTTTTAACTGTCCCTTTTTGTCCAGAATCTGAAGAATTAGCTGATTTTATTTTCTTCACTTTAACTTTTCTTTTTTTCAGCCCCTCCCCAGTTTTTCTTTTGCAAAGTCGCCGTTAGGAGACTTTTCGTTCTTTTTGTTGTTTATTTTGTTTGTATTTGTTTCTTTTTTATTGTATTTAATTTAATTGTACATTTTGTAAAAGTTTAATCGTTGTTTAAATTTATTTTGAATTCTTTTATTTTGTAAAGTTTAGTTAAACCACTTAAATTTAATTTTAGCCCCTCCCTATTTTCCTTGTCAGGAGTAGCCGTTTGAGCAACTCTCCAATTTGTTTATTTTCTTTAAATTTATCTGTGTATTTAGTTTATCGTAACTGGTAAGTTTATTTTGTATAAATTTGTTTTTCTTTTAATTTTTTTTAACTCTCCAGAGGCTAATTTTTGCCATTTAAGGGCTTTTTCTTCTCTTATATTTATGAGAGTGTAATTACACCGTTAAGGCAGATTTTTTCCTCAGCCTTTGTCATTTTCTATTCTTTGCCGTTGTAGGCTAATTTTGTAATTATTACTGTTCTTGTCATTACTTTGTGAGGAGAGTTGTTTTTTTTTTGTCCTCTTTGTTGCTATTTTGTGTATAGTATTTGACTGTTTTATATTTTATTTTTTTTCCCCAAGTTACTCCCATATCCCACCCTTCCCCATACGTTTAATTTAGTGAGGTGGAGAAAGATATAAAAAAAAAATTGTGGTTGGCGTTCTAAAATTTTAAAATGGCCGACAATAGTCGGTCAGTAAAGAAGAAACTGTTATTTGACCCTCCCTGGAAGGGTCCTCCGGATAAAAATGAGGAATCTTTTCCCCCTTTACCTACGTCAAGTAAGACAAAGGAAAAGATTTCGAACCAAAATGTGGTGGCCGAGAAGGGCCAGAATAAAGATCCTACTTCAAGTAAGACATCGACCCAAAATGTGGTGGCCGAAAAGGGCAATAAAAATGAGGATTCTGTTCCCCCTCTAACTACTGCGGAGGATAAAACATCGACCCAAAATGTGGTGGCCGAGAAGGGCCAGAATACTAAAGAAACCGACAAGCAGATAAGTGAAAGTAAAGACAAATCCAAAGATGCTGAGGCCGGGGAATCGCCCTTGGGCTGGAAGTCCCCTCCAAAGGTTACGATCAATTTGACGGAGTTTCTGGAGAGAGCCAAGAGTTACGCTCATCTTGTGACAGAAGATGGACTCTTGGAGGATCCCCAGGAATTAAGAAAAATTGAAAAAAGAATTGTGTCAGTCCTTGTGGTCGACAAGCGTACGCGCAAGATTTGTCGCCCCACAAAAGACACAGTGTTGAAGACACTGCAGTCCACGGGGGTCAAGCCCTTACGAATTGTAAAAGGCTCGGGCTTTTTCACATGGGACCGTGCTGCTGCCCACGCCGGAAGATTGCCTAAAAGATGGTATCTAAAAATCATATAACAAAAGATTTTATTATAAGAACAGAATACCTAGGCATGCGTAGGACCAAGGTGGCAGTGTACGAGGTCCCTCCTCAGGTCATCGAGGAGCATCTCATGACGTACTTTTCTCGGTGAGATTGTAGATGCCTCCTGCGAGGACCTGACCGGGGGATGGTCTTTCGAGATGATGTTGAGCGGTAAGGCCTTCGAGACCATCCCCAGCTGTCTTGATGTTGGGGGCCTGAGACTACCGGTGATAGTTACCGGTCACCAAACCGATATGCTGGAGGTGCGGAAAGATTGGTCACCTCTCCCCTCCTGCCCAGAGAAGAAGGCCTCTGGAAGCCAGGCCCCGGAAGACAAAATACCCCTCTGGCCGCTTCTGTGACAAAATCCGTCTCGCCTGTGATGGGCATGCCAACAACCAGGACCACGGTGTGGTGGCCCCCAGGGCAGGTCAGAAACATCGGCCCTCATTCCCCAGCCCTCGCCTGCTACAAGTGTAGTATCGGAGAAAAGGAAAAGGGGGAATGGCAGGTTATTGGCAGGACCGAAACGTCAAGCTGCAGGACCTCAGTCCCCTGATGCTCCCAGGACTAGGAGCACGTACAGCCCCACTCCCTCTACCAGCAAGAAGAGGGCGATGCCCCTCGGCCTGGTCAGCTCCGAAAACTTGAAGAGCTAAAAAAGCATTCGACCCAGGGTATGAAGACGCAGAAGATAAAAGAGCTAAAGAAACAATTAGAAAAACGGCCTTTGCGCCCATCAGAGGAGTTGAAGAATCAACTGGCTCAACGTCCACCCTCGCCCCTCGGCCTCTGCCCCGTCCACTCCCCTCAAAAGAAAAAATCGGGCAAAAAAATTCATTCCTCTCAACCCACTCCCCGTAAACCGTCCCCTCGTAGTCGAGACCCCAGCCCAATCATCAACTATTTTCGTGTTTCTCCATGCCTCTCTCCCTGTCCTCTCCCCCGAAACAGATGCCCCCTCCATCCAAAGACAAAGAAGTCTTTCCTCAGAAGATATGGAGCCCAAAAGAAAAAACCAACAAAGCTGCCATACAGGCAAGGAGGACATCTGTAGCATCTCCCCGGCCCAGGCTGAAAAAACCCAAGAATTTCGGGAATAGAACAAACGGCTGAAGGCTCTTTTGTCGATGAAAAAGTGTAGTGAAGATATCGAACTACCGAAATTCCCCAAAGCTCGAGGCTATTAACAGTCATTCGCACTGGGTCAGGGCGCGGCAGACTTGGGGCATGGTAGAGAGGCTGCCAAGCAATTCCTATGATTCCACCCATCATCACAACAAAATCAGAGAAACTCACTAACCTTGAAAAATTTATTCTGGACGGGTCCCGGTTTAGTTCACCCCTCCCTCTATAGGGCGCTAAAACTAACCTTTCCCTGGGATGTTGGCGGCGTCTCCTCTGACGGCACCATCAAGAATGAGATGGGCCACGTGGTCAATGGGAGAGGCTGTCGGCATCCTTTCCCCGGCCATGTTCTGTCCAGGACCCCAACCCTAATTAAGGATCATAATGGCTCTCTGGTTAGCAAGCGTGAATGCCCGGGGGCTGAGGTCAGAGTCTCGGGTGGAACTCCTTCACCTGACCTCGGCGCCTCGGGGTGGATGTTGTTGTCGCAGGAAACCCGGTTGTTAGCTGGCGACTATGAGGAGCATACTGTCCCTAGGGATTACGATCTCTATTCAGCATGTTTTGATGGTCGTTCTAGAGGTGTTTCCTGGCTAGTGAGCAAGTCTTTGGGTGCGGCGTGTACGCTTGTCTTCGCGGATCCAGCGGGCAGGATTTATTGTGCTGGATATTACCATAAAGGAGAAGTCTTTTCGCCTCATTGGGGTTTATGCGCCCAATGTCCATGCGGAGCGTCCTGCTTTGTTTCGGCAGCTCGAGTCGTTCTTTGGAACATCGAGGCGGGTAATTTAGCGGGGGATTGGAATGCCGTCCTTGACCCTGAGAAGGATCGTATAGGAGAAAGATCGGGTACTAACAACCCGGATATGAAACCATTTCGGGAATTTACCTCGACGGGAATGATCTTGTCGGTCATGCGAAATGAACACCCCGGGAGGTAGTGTGGACTTGGACTAATAGGGGCAGCTCGGATTCGAAGGTACGCGCAAGCTACCTCGACCGAGTCCCTAGTTAGGAGAGTCGACGTAGGGCTCTTAGGTTGTCCAAGTTTCCATTCCATAGTTTACACGGATCATAGGCTCGTCCGGGTTCGTGTAAACTTAGATAAGCCTAAGGTTAAGTTGGCTGGCTACTGGAAATTGAACGCGTCATTATTTGATATGCAAGATTTCCAGCACCGGCACTTTACTAACACTAAAGCGGGAACTGACGGGGGCTGTGGTTGGGAATAAGTGGTGGGATACACTGAAATCCAAAATTAGGTCGTTTTTTGCTGCCGACTATAGCCGTCGGCTCAGCCGAAAAGCTAGTTTAGCGGCGCAATCGACGTTAGAGAAAAAGTTGATCGGGCAGTTAAATCCCGTAATAGTGGGGACGTAGCCTTCGCTAGGGCCGAGCTGGCCTCCTTGGCTATCAAGAAGGATCAAGCTCTGGTAGTTAGGGCTAGGTTAAAAAGAATGTCTTCTGAGGCAACGAATATGGCCGCAGAATTGCGTGCAGAGGAAGCTAGGCAAGCAGCCAATCGGCATATCAAGGACATCACATTGCCGGATGGTCGTACCGTGACTACAGACGTGGGTATATGTGGAGCTTTTCGGGATTACTTCCAGGATCTTTTCACCAGGGGCGGTCTGAGCTCTGCTCGGTTCGACACCTATTTGGCTGACTTTCCCCGCCTCTCGGCGGCTGAAGCGGCTGGGTGCGAGGGCCCATAACAAGTCGGAAATCTGGGATGCGCTGAAATTGGTTGTACGGGACAAAACTCCGGGTTTGGATGGTCTTCTGAACTGCCGAGGCAGTCGTCCGTTCTTGTTCCTCTGCTGGCTCTTGTTTATAACAACTGGATGAAGCAGGGGGTCTATACCTCGACGCTATAAGGGGTGTAATCCAATTGCTTCGCAAGAGCAAAACGGTGGGGGTGGCATAGATAATTATCGGCCTTTAACGATGTTAAATACTGACTAAAGATTTTTGCCAAGATCTTGGCCGGCCGTTTACGGGCTGTCCTCTCTAGTCTGATTGGCCCCGAGCAGACTTGTGCTGTGAAGGGCAGGACTATTCGGACAACCTTCATTTGGTACGCCTGATCCTCGAAAAACCGACACCGAAGCCGTGCTGATCGAACTGGATCAGTCAAGGCTCGATAGGGATGACCATCGTTTCTTGGAGTCTGTCCTTTCCGCCGCCGGTTCCGGGCCGTACTTTCGCTCCTGGATCCGACTTTGCTATGAGTCCCCCGGGTACGCTGGTGGAAGTGAATGGGGTAAGATCGAAGCCCTTCACTTTATCTCGCTCCATTCGTCAAGGTTGTCCACTTTCGCCTTTGCTGTACGTTCTTGCGTTGGAGCCATTCCTTCACAAGTTAAAGGCGAATCCGGTCCTTCGCAGAATTTCCGTACCTGGTGCTACCACCTCGGCCAGGTACTTCCCTTTGTCTTGACGACGTTTCGGTTTTGTATTCGAAACTAAGCCGAGATTGACGAAGTCAGCAAAGAAATCAAGATGCTATGAGACGGTGACAGGGGCCAAGATCAATCGCGATAAGTCTGTTGGCTTGCGATTGGGTGCGTGGAAAGTTTCTCTTCCCGGACCTTTCCTCTGGACGGACGGGCCGATCAAGATTCTCGGCGTCTTTTTCGGTCCTGATCTCAGTTGGAAATGAATTGGTCGGAGGAGTTCGAGAGAAGGCCGAGGGCGCAGTTCGTCTGTGGACTCGGAGGAGGCTCCTTAAGGGGAGGGCGGAAGTGGCCTCGCACATCTACCCGATTCTCCTTTACCGACTCTCGGTACTTCTCTCCCGTGTGCCATTCGTTTGGGTTTAATTCAGCTCTTGTTCTCCTTCCTTTGGGGAGAAGGCAAGTCTCCCAAGGTACGTCGCGAGATCTGTTGCCTGCATCCATCTGAGGGCGGTCTGGGCATGCCTAGCGTTGAGATTCGTCAACACACGCTTCGCATTAGATTCCTGGATCGAATGTGTATGCTGGAGATGAGAACGGCGCCCTCGTTCAAGAGGACGTCCATAAAAACTTTCCATCCTGAGAAGTGTGCATTTGTCGGAGGAGGAGGCCGGCCGTACTCCTCGTGGCGAGTGCTCCTTCTATAAGAAATGTCGTTTGGCTCTCAGTTTCTCTTGCGGGCTACGGATGGCCTCTCCAACGCTTAATCGTTGTCTCTTAGGGCGATATATCGGGTTTAGTTAGGGGGGCCGTTCAAGATGAACTGATTGGCGAGCTCGGGCTTACGAAGCGGGAGGCTCGCTCCTTATGGCTTGTAGGCGCCCGGGTTGAAATGTCTCACTAATGATGAGGCATCACTCACCTGGCTGATGATTCGAAATGCTCTCTGGGTAGGCAAGAGGCTTCATGCAACGGGCCTAACTCCGAAATCAACCTGCGTGCGTTGTGGGCTGACGACGAAACCGTCGATCATGCCTTCTTCCACTGCAGTGTTGTTGCTCCGTTGTGTAAGTTTCTTGAAGACCTCATGGTTCGTATGCTGCGTGGAAAGTTCTTTGCTCCTTGAGGCTAGTTCTGTTTGTAATGTCGTGCCTCCGTTATCTAGGGCTGAGCACTATGTGCTCTTTTTATACTAGGTGTTATGCGAGTCGTGATTTGGACGACGCGACAGAAGGAATTCTATGGGATGAGTTTACCTCTTCCCAACTGATCTTGTTCTTCAAGCATCGGCAAGTCAAAGATCAGGACGAAAAAGAAACGACTCACTCCATCTGAATTTGGCAAAAGGTGGGTGAGTCTTGCGCGATTCTGTCGAGTGAAGGTGCTGACCTGGAGTGGTTGTTTGATGCCGGTTAGGCATCAGGATGTGGGTGTGCTGGGCAGAACATGTGCACCCCGTCCCTGTTAGGTTAGTGTAGGGAAAGTTTGATTTTCTGTTTTTTGCTTCATTGTTAACTTAGCTAGGTTATGATCGCTCATTGGCCCCCTTTTCTTTTTGTCCCCTATTTTTCTTTAGTTTAACCCCCTTCCCTTCCCACTTTAGGTGTTCAACAATGTTAGTTCTCCGGTAGATGCGTGGCGACTTTCGTTATTTTTCAAGTGTGCTTTTCGTTTTTGTTATGATGTTTAAATGTGTGAGTGATTGTGTGAGTGATTGCTGATCGGACATATGGTATTATATTTATAAAGCCACGCATTATGTTTCGTCCGGGGAAGTGATTTGTAATCGCAATATTAGAGTAGTGGGGGGGCTTTTTATTACTAATATGATTTTGTTTGGTTTCTTGTACATATCTTACTTTCATTGTATAAAATCATTGGGGATTTTAAATGTTGTTATTTCTGCCCATGCCCACTCCACTGAACATTGTACATATGGGAGTTAAGTAGGACTACATAGAGAACCTGAGGTATTATGGTGGACGTGGTAAGAATGGTAAGTAAAAATGTGGTTTTATGGTGAAAGGTTTTTGTAAGCGTGTCAGGGTCAACGAAAGTGAAATAGCTAAGTTAGAATTAGGACAGTTGAAGACCAGCCTTCCCCATCCCCGTATTAGGCCTTGTGCCACATTTGTACTTCTGTACAATAAATAATGAAGTTCTTGGCAAGTTTTTGACGTTTGTTGTCATTTCTGACTTCTCCAGACCTTGTTTTGACAAGCGTCGAACTTTTTTATTGTAAAAAAAATACTGTGATTCACTCATTGGACTTTTATTTTACAAAAGAAAGACCTTTTGTTGAGCTAAGTTTATTTTTATTTATTTTCTTTTTCGTTTATTTACTTTGTTCTTTTCTTGTTTTCTTCTAGCTTTTTTGTTTTTATTTTCGTATTTTTGGCGGCCATATTTGTTTTTATTTAGGTCGGCCGTTTTGAGTTTATTTTTATTTTTATTTTTTTTCAGTATCTGTTTGGCCTTAAGTGCCATATTTATATTTTTTTAACTGTCCCTTTTTGTCCAGAATCTGAAGAATTAGCTGATTTTTATTTTTCTTCCACTTTAACTTTTCTTTTTTTCAGCCCCTCCCCAGTTTTTCTTTTGCGGAAGTCGCCGTTAGGAGACTTTTCGTTTTCTTTTTGTTTGTTTGTATTTGTTTGTATTTGTTTTCTTTGTGTATTTAATTTAATTGTACATTTGTAAAGTTTAATCGTTGTTTAAATTTATTTTGAATTCTTTTATTTTGTAAAGTTTAGTTAAACCACTTAAATTTAATTTTAGCCCCTCCCCCTATTTTCCTTGTCGGGAGTAGCCGTTTAGGCAACTCTCCGTTTGTTTTATTTTCTTTAAATTTATCTGTGTATTTAGTTTATCGTAACTGGTAAAGTTTATTTTGTATAAATTTGTTTTTCTTTTAATTTTTTTTTTAACCTCTCCAGAGGCTAATTTTTGCCATTTAAGGCTTTTTCTTCTCTTATATTTATGAGAGTGTAATTACACCGTTAAAGGCAAGTTTTTTTCCTAAGCCTTTTGTCATTTCTATTCTTTGCCGTTGTAGGCTAATTTTGTAATTATTACTGTTCTTGTCATTACTTTGTGAGGAGAGTTGTTTTTTTTTTTTGTCCTCTTTGTTGCTATTTTGTGTATAGTATTTATTTTGTTTTATATTTTATTTTTTTTCCCCAAGTTACTCCCATATCCCACCCTTCCCCATACGTTTAATTTAGTGAGGTGGAGAAAGATATAAAAAAAAATTGTGGTTGGCGTTCTAAAATTTTAAAATGGCCGACAATAGTCGGTCAGTAAAGAAGAAACTGTTATTTGACCCTCCCTGGAAGGGTCCTCCGGATAAAAATGAGGAATCTTTTCCCCCTTTACCTACGTCAAGTAAGACAAAGGAAAAGATTTCGAACCAAAATGTGGTGGCCGAGAAGGGCCAGAATAAAGATCCTACTTCAAGTAAGACATCGACCCAAAATGTGGTGGCCGAAAAGGGCAATAAAAATGAGGATTTTGTTCCCCCTCTAACTACTGCGGAGGATAAAACATCGACCCAAAATGTGGTGGCCGAGAAGGGCCAGAATACTAAAGAAACCGACAAGCAGATAAGTGAAAGTAAAGACAAATCCAAAGATGCTGAGGCCGGGGAATCGCCCTTGGGCTGGAAGTCCCCTCCAAAGGTTACGATCAATTTGACGGGTTCTGGAAGGCCAAGAGTTACGCTCATCTTGTGACAGAAGATGGACTCTTGGAGGATCCCCAGGAATTAGAAAAATTGAAAAAGAACCCCGTATTGATCCTTGTGGTCGACAAGCGTACCAAGATTTGTCGCCCCACAAAGACACAGTGTTGAAGACACTGCAGTCCACGGGGGTCAAGCCCTTACGGGTGTAAAGGCTCGGGCTTTTTCCGTGGGACGTGCTGCTGCCCACGCCGGAAGATTGCCTAAAGATGGTATCTAAAAATCATATAACAAAAGATTTTATTATAAGAACAGAATACCTAGGCATGCGTAGGACCAAGGTGGCAGTGTACGAGGTCCCTCCTCAGGTCATCGGGGAGCATCTCATGACGTACTTTTCTCAATTCGGTGAGATTGTAGATGCCTCTGCGAGGACCTGACCGAGATGGTCTTTCGAGATGATGTTGAGCGGTAAGGCCTTGAGACCATCCCCAACTGTCTTGACGTTGGGGGCCTGAGACTACCGGTGATAGTTACCGGTCGCAAACCGATATGCTGGAGGTGCGGAAAGATTGGTCACCTCTCCCCTCCTGCCCGAAGAACTCTGGAAGCCAGGCCCCGGAAGACCAAATACCCCTCTGGCCGCTTCTGTGACAAAATCCGTCTCGCCTGTAGTGGGCATGCCAGCAACCAGGACCGGTGTGGTAGTACCCCCGGTTGGGTAAAAACATCGGCCCTGTTCCCAAAAAGCCTCGCCTGCTACAAGTGTGGTATCGGAGAAGGAAAAGGGGGAATGGCAGGTTGTTGGCAGGACCAGAGGGAAGCGTCAAGCTGCAGGACCTCAGTCCCCTGATGCTCCCAGGACTAAAGGCACGTGCAGCCCCCTCCCTCTACCAGCAAGAAGGGCGATGCCTCGGCCTGGTCGGCTCTTGCTTGAAGAGCTAAAAAAGCATTCGACCCAGGGTATGAGGAAGACACGCAGAAGATAAAGAGCTAAAGAAACAATTAGAAAAACGGCCTTTGCGCCCATCAGAGAGTTGAAGAATCCAACTGGCTCAACGTCCACCTCGCCCCTCGGCCTCTGCCCATCCTCCCTCAAAAGAAAAAAATCGGGCAAAAAATTCATTCCTCTCAACCCACTCCCCGTAAGCCGTCCCCTCGTAGTCGAGACCCCAGCCCAATCATCAACTATTTTCGTGTTTCTCCATGCCTCTCTCCCTGTCCCTCTCCCCGAAACAGATGCCCCCGCCATCCAAAGACAAAGAAGTCTTTCCTCAGAAGATATGGAGGCCAAAAGAAAAAACCAACAAAGCTGCCATACAGGCAAGGGGAGGACATCTGCCACCTCTCCCCGGCCCAGAGCTGAAAAAAACCAAGAATTTCAGGAGCCGAATAAAGCAGCTGAAGGCTCTTTTGTCGATGAAAAAGTGTAGTGAGAAAGATATCGAACTACCAAAAATTTCCCCAAAGCTCAGAGCTATTAACAGTCATTCGCACTACTTTGGGTCAGGGGCGCGGCAGACTTGGGGCATGGTAGAGGAGGCTGCCAAAGCAATTCTATGATTTCCATCATCACAACAAATAAGAGAAACTCACCCCCAACGCTTGAAAAATTCTGTTCTGGACGGGTCCCGGTTTAGTTCTACCCCTCCCTCTATAGGGCGCTAAAACTAACCTTTCCCTGGGATGTTGGCGGCGTCTCCTCTGACGGCACCATCAAGAATGAGATGGGCCATGGGTCAATGGGAGAGGCTGTCGGCATCCTTTCCCCGACCATGTTCTGTCCAGGACCCCAACCCTAATTAAGGATCATAATGGCTCTCTGGTTAGCAAGCGTGAATGCCCGGGGGCTGAGGTCAGAGTCTCGGAGGGTGAGACTCCTTCATGACCTCCAGCGCCTCGGGGTGGATGTTTGTTGTCTGCAGGAAACCCGGTTTTTAGCTGGCGACTATGAGGGCATACTGTCTAGGGATTACGATCTCTATTCAGCATGTTTTGATGGTCGTTCTAGAGGTGTTTCCTGGCTAGTGAGCAAGTCTTTGGGTGCGGCGTGTACGCTTGTCTTCGCGGATCCAGCGGGCAGGATTTGTGTGCTGGATATTACCATAAAGGAGAAGTCTTTTCGCCTCATTGGGGTTTATGCGCCCAATGTCCATGCGGAGCGTCCTGCTTTGTTTCGGCAGCTCGAGTCGTTCTTTGGAACATCGAGGCGGGTAATTTTAGCGGGGGATTGGAATGCCGTCCTTGACCCTGAGAAGGATCGTATAGGAGAAAGATCGGGTACTAACAACCCTGGATGTGAAACCATTTCGGGAATTTATCGACAGGAATGATCTTGTCGATAAATACCGAAATGAACACCCCCGGGAGGTAGTGTGGACTTGGACTAATAGGGGCAGCTCGGATTCGAAGGTACGCGCAAGCTACCTCGACCGAGTCCTAGTTAGGAGAGTCGACGTAGGGCTCTTAGGTTGTCCAAGTTTCCATTCCATAGTTTACACGGATCATAGGCTCGTCCGGGTTCGTGTAAACTTAGATAAGCCTAAGGTTAAGTTGGCTGGCTACTGGAAATTGAACGCGTCATTATTTGATAGCCAAGATTTCCAGCACCAGCTTTTACTAACACTAAAGCGGGAACTGACGGGGGCTGTGGTTGGGAATAAGTGGTGGGATACACTGAAATCCAAAATTAGGTCGTTTGCTGCCGACTATAGCCGTCGGCTCAACTTAGCTAATTTAGCGGCGCAATCGACGTTAGAGAAAAAAGTTGATCGGGCAGTTAAATCCCGTAATAGTGGGGACGTAGCCTTAGCTAGGGCCGAGCTGGCCTCCTTGGCTATCAAGAAGGATCAAGCTCTGGTAGTTAGGGCTAGGTTAAAAAGAATGTCTTCTGAGGCAACGAATATGGCCGCAGAATTGCGTGCAGAGGAAGCTAGGCAAGCAGCCAATCGGCATATCAAGGACATCACATTGCCGGATGGTCGTACCGTGACTACAGACGTGGGTATATGTGGAGCTTTTCGGGATTACTTCCAGGATCTTTTCACCAGGGAGCCCGGTCTGAGCTCTGCTCAGTTCGACACCTATTTGGCTGACTTTCCCCGCCTCTCGGCGGCTGAAGCGGCTAGGTGCGAGGGGCCCATAACAGAGTCGGAAATCTGGGATGCGCTGAAATTGGTTGGCCGGGACAAAACTCCGGGTTTGGATGGTCTTCCCTACGAACTGTACTTGAGGCAGTCGTCCGTTCTTGTTCCTCTGCTGGCTCTTGTTTATAACAACTGGATGAAGCAGGGGTCTATACCTCGACGCTTCACCAGGGGTGTAATCAAGTTGCTTCGCAAGAGCAAGAGCGGTGGGGGTGGCATAGATAATTATCGGCCTTTAACGATGTTAAATACTGACTTAAAGATTTTTGCCAAGATCTTGGCCGGCCGTTTGCAGGCTGTCCTCTCTAGTCTGATTGGCCCCGAGCAGACTTGTGCTGTGAAGGGCAAGGACTGTTAGGGACAACCTTCATTTGGTACGCCTGATCATCGAGAAAACCGACACCGAAGCCGTGCTGATCAATTTGGATCAGTCCAAGGCTTTCGATAGGGTTGACCATCGTTTCTTGGAGTCTGTCCTTTCCGCCGCCGGTTTCGGGCCGTACTTTCGCTCCTGGATCCGACTGCTGTATGAGTCCCCCGGTGCGCTGGTGGAAGTGAATGGGGTAAGATCGAAGCCCTTCACTTTATCTCGCTCCATTCGTCAAGGTTGTCCACTTTCGCCTTTGCTGTACGTTCTTGCGTTGGAGCCATTCCTTCGCAAGTTAAAGGCGAATCCGGTCCTTCTTGGAATTTCCGTACCTGGTGCTACCACCTCGGCCAGGTACTCCGCCTATGCTGACGACGTTTCGGTTTTTGTGTCGAGCAAAGCCGAGATTGACGAAGTCAGCAAAGAAATCAGATGCTATGAGACGGTGACAGGGGCCAAGATCAATCACGATAAGTCTGTTGGCTTGCGATTGGGTGCGTGGAGGGAGTTTCTCTTCCCGGACCTTTCCTCTGGACGGACGGGCCGATCAAGATTCTCGGCGTCTTTTTCGGTCCTGATCTCCAGTTGGAAATGAATTGGTCGGAGGTTCGAGAAGAGGCCGAGGGCGCAGTTCGTCTGTGGACTCGGAGGGAGGCTCTCCTCCTTAAAGGGAGGGCGGAAGTGTGCCTCGCACATCTACCCGGTCTACCTTTACCGGCTCTCGGTACTTCCTCTCCCGTGTGCCATTCGTTTGGGTTTAATTCAGCTCTTGTTCTCTTTCCTTTGGGGAGAAGGCAAGTCTCCCAAGGTACGTCGCGAGATCTGTTGCCTGCATCCATCTGAGGGCGGTCTGGGCATGCCTAGCGTTGAGATTCGTCAACACACGCTTCGCATTAGATTCCTGGATCGAATGTGTATGCTGGAGGATGAGAACGGCGCCTCGTTCAAGAGGACGTCCATAAAAACTTTCCATCCCTGAGAAGTGTGCATTTGTCGGAGGAGGAGGCCGGCCGTACTCCTCGTGGCGTGCTCCCTTCTATAAAGAATGTCGTTTGGCTCTCAGTTTCTCTTGCGGGCTGCGGATGGCCTCTCCAACGCCCAATCGTTGTCTCTTGGGGCATTATATCGGGTTTTAGTTAGGGGGGCCGTTCAAGATGAACTGATTGGCGGCTCCGGGCTTACGAGCAGGAGGCTCGCTCCTTATGGCCCCTTGGGCGCCCGGGTTGAAATGTCTCACTAATGATGAGGCATCACTCACCTGGCTGATGATTCGAAATGCTCTCTGGGTAGGCAAGGGCTTCATGCAGCGGGCCTAACTCCGAAATCAACCTGCGTGCGTTGTGGGCTGACGACGGAAACCGTCGATCATGCCTTCTTCCACTGCAGTGTTGTTGCTCCGTTGTGTAAGTTTCTTGAAGACCTCATGGTTCGTATGCTGCGTGGAAAGTTCTTTGTCCTTGAGGCTAGTTCTGTTTGTAGCAATGTCGTGCCTCCGTTATCTAGGGCTGAGCACTATGTGCTCTTTTGCTTACTAGGTGTTATGCGAGTCGTGATTTGGACGACGCGACAGAAGGAATTCTATGGGGATGAGAAGTTTACCTCTTCCCAACTGATCTTGTTCTTTAAGCATCAGCTTAAAGTCAAGATCAGGACGGAAAGGAAACGACTCACTCCATCTGAATTTGGCAAAAGGTGGGTGAGTCTTGCGCGATTCTGTCGAGTGAAAGGTGCTGACCTGGAGTGGTTGTTTGATGCCGGTTAGGCATCAGGATATTGGGTGTGCTGGGCAGAACATGTGCACCCCGTCCCTGTTAGGTTAGTGTAGGGAAAGTTTGATTTTCTGTTTTTTGCTTCATTGTTAACTTAGCTAGGTTATGATTGCACATTGGCCCCCTTTTCTTTTTTGTCCCCTATTTTTCTTTAGTTTAACCCCCCTTCCCTTCCCACTTTAGGTGTTCAACAATGTTAGTTCTCCGGTAGATGCGTGGCGACTTCGTTATTTTTCAAGTGTGCTTTTCGTTTTTGTTATGATGTTTAAATGTGTGAGTGATTGTGTGAGTGATTGCTGATCGGACATATGGTATTATATTTATAAAGCCACGCATTATGTTTCGTCCGGGGAAGTGATTTTGCTGTCACAATATTAGAGTAGTGGGGGGCTTTTATTACTAATATGATTTTGTTTGGTTTCTTGTACATATCTTACTTTCATTGTATAAAATCATTGGGGATTTTAAATGTTGTTATTTCTGCCCATGCCCTCCACTGAACATTGTACATATGGGAGTTAAGTAGGACTACATAGAGAACCTGAGGTATTATGGTGGACGTGGTAAGAATGGTAAGTAAAAATGTGGTTTTATGGTGAAAGGTTTTTTGTAAGCGTGTCAGGGTCAACGAAAGTGAATAGCTAAGTTAAATTAGGACAGTTGATGACCAGCCTTCCCCATCCCCGTATTAGGCCTTGTGCCACATTTGTACTTCTGTACAATAAATAATGAAGTTCTTGGCAAGTTTTTGACGTTTGTTGTCATTTTCTCCGACCTTGTTTTGGCGAGCGTCAGACACATTTTGTTTAAAAAAAAGAACTGATTCACTCATTTGGACTTTTTATTTTACCAAAAAGACCTTTTTGTTGAGCTAAGTTTATTTTTATTTATTTTCTTTTTCGTTTATTTACTTTGTTCTTTTCTTTTTTATTCTTCTAGCTTTTTTGTTTTTATTTTCGTATTTTTGGCGGCCATATTTGTTTTTATTTAGGTCGGCCGTTTTGAGTTTATTTTTATTTTTATTTTTTTCAGTATCTGTTTGGCCTTAAGTGCCATATTTATATTTTTTTAACTGTCCCTATTTTGTCCAGAATCTGAAGAATTAGCTGATTTTTATTTTTCTTCCAATTTAACTTTTCTTTTTTTTCAGCCCCTCCCCAGTTTTTCTTTCGCGGAAGTCGCCGTTAGGAGACTTTTCGTTTTCTTTTTGTTTGTTTGTATTTGTTTGTATTTGTTTTCTTTGTGTATTTAATTTAATTGTACATTTGTAAAGTTTAATCGTTGTTTAAATTAATTCTTTTATTTTGTAAAGTTTAGTTAAACCACTTAAATTTAATTTTAGCCCCTCCCCCTATTTTCATTGTCGGGAGTAGCCGTTTAGGCAACTCTCCGTGTTTCTGTTTGTTTTATTCTAAATTCTTTGTGAATTAGTGCTTTGTAACTCGTAAAGTTTATTGTTTGTACAAGTTATTGTTTTTCCCCCTTTTATTTTTGTAAACCTCTCAAGAGGCTACCCTTTTTTGCCATTTAAGGCTATTTTTAGTTTCTTTTCGTAGTTTATCAATTTTGTTTATTTTTGGGCCGTTAAAGGCTAGTGTTTTGCCGTAATAGGCTAATCGTATTTTGTATTCATTTTTAAAATCCTTCGGGGTTTGTTGTTTTTATTTTAAAACCGTTTTCTTGTCTTGATTTTTTTGTATATTTTGTGTTGTTATTTATTTGTTTTCTTTATATTTTCTATTTTTACTCCCGCCTTTTCCCACCCCTATATATAAGTTGAATTTTGATTGGTGGAAAAAATAAAAGTGTGTGGCATAGTGCTTTAAAACTTTAAAATGACCGACACAAGTCGGTCTATAAAGAAAAAATTAAGCTTCGACCCCCCTTGGAAGGGTCCACCGGAAAAAACCGATGAAGCTTTTCCCCCTCTCCCGGGAGGAGGGCAGGACAATGGAAAGGACCAAGGAAATGTTGTGAAAGCAGCAATGGCCGAGAATGGTCAGGAAGAGGTTATGGAACCTGGAACAGGAAACAAAGACAAGACAACGAAAGATGCGGAGGCCGGGG
>JBBBDQ010026040.1:0-33383 GCA_037127315.1 Ascarosepion bandense | reverse complement strand
TGTAAGAATTGGTTAAAACATATCGAAAGATTCGTTTGATGTCTAATTTCAGGTACGTTTTTCTTTTCTTTTTCTTTTTTTTTTTTTTAAAGATACTCACTTCATCTTTATTACACTTTGCAAAAGCAGAAAAACCACGTTAAAGATTACAGCCCTGAAGAAATAAAAAATATGACAACCACATTTGGGGAAGTGGCTCGTTTCATTTATTTTGGTCAGTTACCAAAGAAGAGAAAACTGATTGTTGATTTAATGTTAAAGTTATTTACTAATATTTTACTCACTATTTTAATATGTCAATAAATTCCAGCACAGTATTTTCACATTTCTAACAAAATTAATTGTTAATACACATCACTTTAATTTTCGACTTAATTATTGACTTTAAACTCTATTGTATCGATAAAATAATTTTTTAAATATATTTAATTGCATTATCTATCATCCTCATTTTATTGATTTTTCTGTATCTCTTATATGATGGCGTTAGTTTTTGTTGCATTATCATCCTCTACGTCTTAATTTTTCTTTCTGATTGTCTCGTTTGTTGTTGTCTTTGCCTTTGATGTTCCTTGTTCTTTTCCATTTTTTGTTAATCTTGATTTTAATTTCTCCCTTAATAGTTCAATGAAGTATCCTTGATTACTAATGGTTTTTTTCTTAGAAAGGCATAAGCATTCCATTAGTGCTTTTTCAATGCATTCATTAAGTTCGTTGCAAAAATGAGTATGTCTTGATGAAAAACTGCTCAAATCTTAAAACAAATTTTTACTGTCAAAATTTTTATGTAATTATAAAGAGAAAGATCACTTTATTTTTGATCCTTTTTGTGAACGTCTGAAATTTTGGTTAAAAATATCTTGTTTTTCTTGCGTCAACTATGATACCAAAAGGTTAGAATAGGAATTTTGTTTATAAAATATTTATTCTAAATTTTGTGAATAATCAAATATTTAGTGAATTTTAACAGAAATTTCTAGGACTTATTTACAAATGAATTATTTTAGAATTTAATCGTTTTATACAATCCTAGTAATAATTATTATACTACTTAATGTTTACATTATCATCAGAATCCCTTGGAGAATTTTTAGGAAACAGAAATTAGTTATCTGTTAAAAAATGTAGTAAAACTAAAACATTGTTTAAAAATATTGTTTATATGAATAATATTATGGAAACTATTGTCTTAATTTTTTCCGCAAAGAATAACGAGTTTTCACAAGTATTTGTTTCATATTTTTAATTTTAATTTTAATTGGAAAATGTAAAAGTTTTAAATCTTTTAAACTTCTGCATTAATTTGTCCTGGTTAGGTGCTACTGATATTAAGTTAAAACTATATTTAATAATCATAAATAGAAAAAGCTTAATACAATTCAGCGGCTCCCAATGTTTGTTTGCTTTAAATTTTATTAAACATAATTTGTGTGTGTATAAACGTGCCAATTTGCTGTAAAAAAAAAAAAAAAAAAAATAAAAAAATAAATAAATAAAAATAAAAGGATGTCCATACACGATTTGTCTATATTTCTGAGATGAGTTAGTATTTACAGTATTACATTCTTCGGACTATTGTCCTCATCATTGTTGGACATTTGTGTACGCACTTTTTCGGTCGTTGTACGCTGGCCTTTTTCAGGTGCTAGGAATTTCGAACAGAACCCTTTATTACAATCACTGGGGCATATCATCTCCATCCATTTTGCGTAGAGCCTCTTTTTTGGATAGTCATGAGTTATCTCCCTCTAAAGTTACTTGTTCATCACTGTTCTAGCCTGGGACTGAACTCCAACTCTTTGGGTCAAGTCACAAGAATCCAAGCTGCAATAAGCATAGAGATGAACACAATATGGAAACCAGTAATACGGAGTGCCAGAGAAATCATTCGTATCAAAAAAAATTGCAATAAGTAAAAAGTGTTACATAAAATTAGGTTTATAAGTCTCAAAAATTCAGTTGTTCTTGTCCTTAAGGATGCAAACGTTGTTTAGTTCATAAATTTAAAACTAAAGTATCAAAAATTCAATAAACACTAGATTAAGGAAAATATTTTCCTACCTTTTTTAGGATTACTGGGTAGTTCAAAATTGCATAAAAGGCGCTAACGTTATATTCTACAAATAATTTTTGATAAATCTTTAGAAAAACAATGAGATAAACTTCCTTCTATCAGTTACACTGTCAACACCTTAAACAACAGCCGCCGTGTTAAAAAAATTCATTTCGTTAATATTTTAGAACTGAAGTAATATTTATCTCAAATTAGATTAATTAAAGTTCAAACAGTTTCAATATTCCTAAAAAGGTTTGTTTGTTTTTTTTGTCGATTTTTAAACAAATTTTTTAGTCAATTTAAATTAATTTTGTGCTCCAAAAATACTTTGTTTATTGAAAATATTAAATTATCGAGTTTATTTGACATCAAAATAAAAGCTCAAAGAACGACATTTCATTTTTAAAAAATCCATTTCAAACTTTAGGTATTATGTTTTCTGGTGGAAGTACCCAATTTATAGTGACCGACAGAAAAAACAATTAAGATTTCCTTTCCATTGTGAATCATTCGTCACTGCCATAGTCAATTAGACTACGTACAAAAGCCCTTCATCATCACCTTTATACTTTAATGAATTGATACAAGATCCCCAAAAGATCTTGTTAGAGCTGATTATAACTGATATGTTGGGGAAAGACATTGAAATAATCAAAAACTTATACTAACAGAAAACCGCCTGCATACGGACAGGAAATGAGTTCAGCAGATATACACGAATAGGGAAGGGGTGTAGATAAGAAGATGTTCTCACCGGATTTATTTAACTTATAGCAAAGCAACTCTGAGAGAATTAGAGTCTTGCCAGGATTCATCATTGGCGGTCAACAATATTAGGTATGAAGAAACAGTACTGATAATAGACATGGAAAGGAAATCATGTCTCTTAAAGAAGGTAGTGAAGAAAAGCGAGAAGAAAGTACTAAGCATAAGCTACAAGAAGACTGAATGCATGGCCATCAGCAAAAGAGGAATGTAAAACATCAATTACAGGTCGGGATACTAAAACTAAACAGGTACATAAATTTAAATATTCACAGCGTCCAACAGAAGAGGGCAGTGATGACTGCAATCCGAAAGCGTATTCGGATGGCCAAGACGTATTTCAAAAGCTAAAGCAGACGATTTGAAAGACAAGAAAATATCGTTGGTAACAAAGAAAAAAGTACTGAAATGTTGCATGCTATTCGTCGTCCTGTATGCTGACAATCTTCTCAAAGATGAAGGAAAGATTCGAAGCAACAGAAATATGGTTCTACAGAAGGATGTGATGAGGATGCCATAGACCAAACATGTGAGCAACGACAAGATGTCGGAGAGAATGAAGTAAAGAAACATACAAGACAGTTGAAGATTCCGGGACACGTAACGATGAAGAGAAGGGCTTGGAGAAACTGATAATCGCAAGATGGATAGAGAGGAAAAGAGCGACACACACACACACACTATATATATATATATATATATATATGGAAAAGACCCAGACATAACGTATAGTGAAAACAGCCAAGCCTTACAACGGTGGCAAAATATGTAGACTGTGCCAGGAAGAAAAGTTATCGATTCCCAAACAAAAATGAACTATTGAATGAAAGAACAGAAATTATGACTAAGTATAACCGTACTAAAAAATACCTATTAGGTTCATACAACCATGGATGAAAACGTTATAATTTCTTGTAATTTAAAAATCTGCGCGTTCAAAATTCTCTGTCACGTGAGCGTTAAAATAACAAAAAACAGAAAATAAAAACTGTAAACGGTAAAATCAGTTATTGCAAATCACCTGAAGACACCACATGACAGAAACTAGTGGCGTAATAAACTGTTTAGAAAGTAAAGAATTATATATATATATATATATATATAACTAAAATATTCCATATATAATATATATTCATAATATTAAATGGAATAATAGTCTTCCTCTTGTCATTTCTTTTATCTATATATGCACGTATATATATATATATATATATATATAGTATACAGCTTATATTATTAATATATATATAAAAATACTGGCATACACGCAACTAAACTTTCAATCGTCAAACACTATATATATATATATATATATATATATATATATATATATATATATATATATATACATACATATTGATTGTTTAGTTACTTAGTTTCTGGTTACAATAAGATTAGACCAGTGCACATTTGAATTAAAAAAGCGTTCAAAACTTTTGAACATTTTTCATTTGCAAACTATTCATTATGATTCAGTTTTACCATTTTACTGCAATAACTGATTGTTTACCGTTTTTTTTAAGAACACTTACCTAACGGTGTAATCGGTAAAATCAGTTAGGTGAGCGTTTAAAAAAACGGTAAACGGTGAAATCAGTTATTGCAAGTAGCCTGAAGATGACCATCATGGTAGAAACATAGATCGCGTAAGAACCTGTTTACAAATGGAATATATATATATATATGGGACACACACACATATGTGTGTGTATGTGTGTGCGCGCACACACATAATTATTTTAAATGTTTCAAACATCATAGCGAAACATCAATTTTTTCGTTTATATATATATATGTTTGATGTGTGCTGTTCTGTTTGTATCACATTAAAGTTTAAGAAGAAATAATAGCAGATTCACTCATTCAAGCGATTTACACTACAAACTTTTGGTTGAAATAAACTAATTAATGTTATCTACTTGATCATATGATCTACATGTCTTCTTCACTCTCTCTGCAAGTGGAAACAAATTATGTTTTAAACGATATATTAAAAGGAAACATTTACAGCTGTGAAAATTGATTGTTTTGTTATCCATCTCGACATGTTATCGATGATATGATTTTCTAAAGAACTTGATATGAACTAGGACAATAATGATATTTGCTAAAAGCTTGGTTGTGACTGATTTCTTCTTAACGGCCCTTAATTACTATAGCAGTTAAATACTCTAATCGTATTTGTTTGGGTTAGGGTTTGATGTTAGCTGTGAAACAGTGATAGATTTTAAAATAGGTTATTAAAAATAACGTTGTTTTTCATAAAAGACAGCTTGCATTTTATTTTAAATTTAGCCGTATCAGAAATTGATTTCGATGAAACCATACAAAGCCATAATAATTATTTTAATTCGACAAATGTGCCTTCATTATCACAATATTTCTGTTGTGTTGAATATGTCTTAGGTTTATATGATATTTGACAAGTATCCATGTAGATGGATTTAGAAAGTTGAAAGGGTCCATGGAGTGGGGTATTGTTTATTTGTATGTTTCAATTGCGAAAGGGGAGGGGATTTTTGATGTTTGATGGTTTGCTTTTGAAAGAGACGCTGAAAACTTCAAGAGAATCTAGTACTTTGATGTAGTTAGATGAAAGGAACTAGAAGATGGAATTTCCAAACTCTTTTTTGGGAATATAATATGGATGTACATGTCAACCGTCGAGTTTTGACCATCAGTTTATAACATGTTCTCACCGTTGAAGAACTGAATTAGGTTTTTCCCGGTAATAGATAAAGAAAAACCATTAAATGAACTTGCTTTCTCTAATGATTTCTTTTCAAGAAGTACCGCTTATAATTACAATTTCGGTACAAATTCGAAAGTAAATACTACTTACTCATTTTTGTATTTACGAAACTCTTCAATTTTGCAAACCAAATCTAAAAAAGAAAACAAACTAAAATCATTATTATTAATGAAATAGTAAGATTAACTAAACGAACTAACCTACTGTCCATATAGCAAAAAATCTTAGATGATTTTATTTTTTAATCGTTTCATCCCAAGCCACTGATGATAATCACAAGATAGTAAAAGTTTAGGCAAGAGGAGAGTTGAGGCGAGAAAGACTAAAATAGTTTCGTGGGTGGGTATCAGAGAAAGGACAAGAGAAGGATGAGAATACAGGCTTGATGAAAGTCAAGAAGGAAGGGCCAGAAAGGAAAAGGACAAGATATACAGGGTGGTGTAGAAAGGACGAGAAAAGGACTGGAGTCAAGTGGATAAGAGATGGGAACTGACATTGCATTTAAATTCCAGGAGGTTGTAGTTATCAGGAACGCAAGTATAGGGAAGGGAGTTCCACAGGTGGGAAGTGAGAGAAAAGAAGCTGGTGGAGTAGAATTATCGGCGGCATCGTAGGTTTCACTGAGACGATTCATTTGGTTGGTCAAGTAAATTCTTGTAGATGGGGCACTAGTGACCCAAGTTCGTCGAAGCAGAAACCATGAAAATATTTGTAAAAGAGATGAGAGAAGCCATATCCCGCCGGTGACAAGGTGGCTGGAGCCAGGCTGCCAGGTCTGGACTGATTACACAACATATTCTTTGGAGAGCAACAGCAGGAGCGCCTGACCAGATATGACAACAGTTTTCTCTGAATGGTCAGATGGTTGATTTGTATATGTGCAAGATGGATTTAGGCAGAAAAAATCTTAACCCGACGGAGTGACTCAACCTTCTTAGCAGTGGATTTAGTTATTGATTCAATGTAATGTTTCAACTGAGGTCGGAAGATAGGGTGAGGTTGAGGAAGCTCAGGAACTTCGTCGGTCCATGCCTGGGGGGGGGGGGGGGGGTGAGACGAGACCGTCTGCAATGGCTGGATAAGGCTGTTTTGGAAGCACTGAAATTTACAAGCCATTTTCTACTGGGCAGTATACCACGGTGTGGAGGTCATTCTCAACTGTAGCGCAGCGATGTTATGTTTGTCCGCCTCACCAGATTTCTTACTGATTCGGAGTAAAATGGTGATATCATTCGATCACGTCAGGGAGATACCGCTATAATAAGACTAAAAGAGCGTCGGGCTTAGAATAGAGCCCCTTCAGGATGCCAGCGTTTGTGTGGTAGGACATAAAGCATGCCCCGTTCAAAACGACCTTCATTATGCGATTTGATAGGAAAGTTTGGATCAAACTAAGCAATCGTCGAGTGATACTATATGTCCAGAGTCTGCAGAAGGACGTGCCAGACCCTATCAAATGCTTTGGTGATATCCCAGACAACAGCTTGAGTTTTCCTGGTATATGTACTACAGTGGATGGGCGTGAGCATATCGGGAGTAGACTCAGTAAAGCGGAAGCCGCTACTTCTGTCTGGAGAATAGTTTATGGGAATTAAGATGCATTGATAATAACCTTGAACACGTTTCCGAAAATTGGTAGGAGTCTGATCGGGCGATAATTGGATAGGTCCGATGGTTACCCTGAATTTTAAATACAGAAAGCACAGAAGAGGACTTTCAGTAGACAGGAAAACAGGAAGCAGAGAGGCAGCTACAGAGTTTAGAGAGGACAGAGGAGAGTTCAGACAATGACCTGGATTCCGTCGCTCTGCCTGTTTATGGGGGTAAAGAAGAATTGCCTAAAAATATTAAATTAAGAGAAGGGAAGAAAATTAAAAACGATGAAACTGAAAGACTAACCAATAAAAAAACAGTTGGATGCTGATAGTTAAAAACAGGAATTTTTGTGATATGTTGTTAAAAATGTGTTTCTACGTATTGTTTTTTTAAAATGGTAAAATGATCAACCAACAGCTCATGTTTTCACTAAACTTAAAGTCTCAGAAACCAGTTATTTACTTCAATGTTTGGAAACGACGCTAAAGATGAAGAATAAAAAAACACACACCAGTCTACACATGAATCTGTGTTGCATGTGTTCAAGCATAAGAAGAGACTAGTCATTCTTCAGAGTCATAGGAACCATTCAGTTAAGCTGTTTACTGTGATACAGGCTTTGGGCGATCTTGTCTTGAAAAAGACATGACTGACTTGCAGGCAGATTATCCTGCAGTATGTTGCCATTGCTTTCTGCAGTAGACGGTTGCCGGCCAAGGTTATAGAAAACAATCTGTCCTTTTATTTAACCCATAATTGAAGGGAAGAAATTTGTGCGTAAGTGAATGCAAGGAACTGGAATTCGAACTCGGCAACGCGAATATCGTTCCATTGAGGAACACTGCACCACAACGCACATCAAACACTGACCCAATAATTCGATTCCTTCCACACTAACGACTTATTTTCGGTTACTATCGCTATCACCACAATTTCTGTGTCGGCCATAAAAACAATAATGTAAAGCTCTTTACTGAAAACTAAAAAAGTTAATAAGTTTTACAATATTACAATCTCATTCACCAGACAAAAATATATGGGGAGTGAATAAATAAGAAAGTTTGTCAATCACGCACGCATTCAGATACTATAAAAAATTACGAAAGACACGCCGGGAATTCGAAAGGCGTTCCGTATCCACTAAAAATACATCCTTCTCACTGGAGATGGGGTGTAAAGAAGAAAGAGGAGGCAAATAATATATATCATGAGAATGCAAACTAAGCCTTAGTTGACTTAAGTGAGATAACCAAGAGGATAGCACCAGAGGAAACTTAATTTATCTAACTGGAATCTCTTTGCCATTGTTTAAGATGGAGAACCAATATCCTATATGCCTAAGCGGTATCCAAATGTCACTCTTAGCTCTATTTACTCATTCACTTCTCGTCAAATTTCGATTAGGAAAGTCGTTTCCTTTCCGTCCTAATCTTGCTGATGCTTAAAGAAGAGATCAGTTGAGTCGAGGTAAATTTCATCCTAATTTCACACAGGGAAGTATTATCCATACACCATGATTCTCAAAAACGCTGAATTAACTGAAGAAATCGAAGTCTTTGTCAATGGCGATGCAACATTGCTACAAGCTTCATGACAAAAAAATCAAATTGAAGAACAAACCCTTCCGTATAGTAACCCGCACAATGGGCGTACGACACTGCAGTGGAAGACGGTATGTACAATAGCTTTCTTCCTTGATCAGCAAACTCATTCATATAAACTCGTTATCTCACCAACGAATAAAGCTTCTGCGACCCAGAGGGCACCGAGTAACACTAGCCAGCTGAGTGATGCCTAATCGTTATTAAGGCATTGCAACTAAGGCGTTCAAAGCAGTACAGAGGGAAATACTCTGCTTCGTCGGTCTGATCTTGTCCATCAAACTCATTATAAATTGCACTAATAACAAACAATGTGTCTTCCTGAAGAACGGTCAAGTTGCCTTCGCCCATAGAAGAAAATTTCAAGCCATCTAACTTTCGCGATAGAAGGAATACTCACTTTTGGGAAAACGAAGACCCTCTTCTTCGCACGAGAGCACATTTCTCAAATCCGAAAGACTTACGAGGATCTTCTTTCCAGAATTCTCCGTTCTCATCGCTTTGCGCACACATCTGATTCGAAGGGTACGCGGAGCGTATATCGACGAAGGGCAACGCTAGGCATTCTTAGACCGCCTCAGACTGTTCGAGATAAAAGATCTCTCGCGACGTTTCTACGAACCCTTGATTCCCCACAAACAGAGCGTAAGACTCGAACTAAAAGATAGTTCAGTAGGTAGGAGGGGAATCACGAAGCTTCATTAAGGAAGTATGGTAGATATGCAAAGCGCACATTTCCATCCGCCACTTTAGGGAAAGATTTCTGTAAGACCACAATCGGACTGTAGATTGTGTCTCTCCCGAACCTCCAGGAGAGATGTAACGGGATTGGGTCTTTCACTGCCGAATATAGCCAATAGCTCGTTCTAGATAAGGCTAGAGATAGCGTTAGCTAGGCAAGCCCCCTGAAGCGTGAGGCTAGCAAGTACTACTACAGGGCTGATAGTTAAACATAAGGTAAACAAGATAGCTAACTAAGCTGTAAAAATGGGCGCAGAATTGTACAGGATCCGTGAGGTAGCAAACGATACATTTGGAAGGCATGACTTCATTCGAAGTTAAGACCTCGGTTGTCCTCAGAGCATACTGGGTATCCTGTGGCATGCTCTGAAGTTAACCGAGGTGTTTCGGCGGCATTTTGAAAGCCTATTTTCCCGCGACATGGTCTTTGAAAGACACTCACTTTCACAGCTTTGGTTGCCCTCTTCGACTTTCGCCGTCTGAATCAGCTTAGTTGGAGATATCATGGAGGGTGATATCATTTGGCATTGAAGAGAGTCGGCAGTGTCAAGTCTCCGGGATTTGATCGTTTTTCATATTAATTGGGCCGATTTTGACGATTGCATTTACCAAATGGTTCCTGCAAAGGGCCATCTTCCAATTGATCTCCAGGGATGTGATCATGCTGTTAAAAAAGGACAAGGGTGTTTTAGACGATTACATCCTATAATTCTGCTGAACATAGAGTTGAAGATTTTGGCCAAGATCCTGACCGATCGTTTGCTGAGGTTCTGTTGGGACTCGAGCAAGGCTTGTGGCTATGAAGGGCCGAGCAATTTAGAGTAGCCTGCATCTGATCTGAACAACTTCTAGAGAGAGTAAAAGAGGGCTATCAAGCTGCGCGATTAGTTTTGATCAGTCCTAGACTCGATAGAGTCGACCCTCGGTACCTGGCTGCTTGTTACGACTGCATATAGCCACACACACACACACACACACACACACACACACACACACACACACACACACACACACACACACATATATTGATTGCTCTCCGCGTTTCAACAGGATAGTCATGTGGGAGCCTAGAGTCAGTTTTGGGATAGCAGGTCAAAAGTTGACTGACCTAGATACCCTTAGTAACAGGTGTCTAGACAGGAACTTGACAGGGTTTGATAAGAGTTCGCGAACAGCAGGAGCCATATAAAGTGCGCGCCAAATACAAGTCACGAGGAGCCCAGAGATTTGAAATCAGTTATGGACCAGACCTTTGAATGGACAAGTCACGATTGCTAGAGGCTGATAACCTAGAATGATAGAAAGGAGAACGCATTTACGATAATAACGTAATTTGACCAGTTCATCTTAAGCAACTCCCGGATAAGAAAATATAAGTGTATATACTTTTATTCGTTAAAATAAAGACGACTAAGCAAAATTGTTTATCAAGAAAGAAAGAAAGAAAGAAAGAAAGAAAGAAAGGTAGTGACGCAGAGAAGATAACGTTAAAGATAAAGAACCAGTGAAGAGAAGAAGAAGATATTTGCATGCTGAAAATACAACATTCATTTGAAGAAAGAATTAAAGATGATTGCAGATATATTGCAGAGATAATTGTATGCTGAAAATACAACATTCGTTTGAAGAACGAAGTAAAGAAGATTGCAGACATATTTATTGTAGCCGGGCAGTGTTTGAATTCGAGTTTGTATAAGGAAGAAGAAAGAAAGAAAGACGCTGAAAATACAACATACATTTGAAGAAAAAGTAAAGAAAGTTGCAGATACATTAACACAACCGTTGTGACATTGAATTTGAGTTTGTGTAAAGAAGAAGAAAGAAAGAAAAGAGGAAAAAGAAAGAGGGAAAAGAAAAGACAGTAAACAAAAAGAGAAGAACTGACATAAAGACAAGCTATCATATTCTTGGGCCTGTGTTAGAAAATACACACACTTTCACGAATATTATGTTATCGCAGACACCATTCGTTATGTTTAAATATTATATGAATCCTCTCCCATTTTTTATTAATAAAGACCTTCTGCATTCGTATTGGTTCGTATTCTTTCATATTCGTTCGTATTTGTTATTTTGACTAATTTGGTATCTGAACAGATGTTTTGAGATTCAGGTCATTGGAATTCTTACTCATACTTATATTTTTTATTTTAATATTTTATTCATTATTAATTTTTATGTTTCAAATCTATTGATTTATGGTTTATCCTTGAATTGTTGGTCAGTGCATGTGTTGATAAAGAAGTGGACCTGGTAAGATTACAGTTCGATTATATCAAACGAACTGTAATCTTATTTTTATCTTTCTTTATTATTATTATTTGTCATGATCTAGGAGAGATAACTCGTATCTGTCCATAGATGTGGAAAATGTAGATATCCTTGAATCGGCGCGTAATTATATTAACGATTATCGTCGAGGAAACATATGACACCCTGCAGGCCGCCGGATTCAAATCCGACTTTTTGCAGGTTGGATCAGCAGTCTGTATCGTTCTCCCAGTGCTGTGGTACAAGAAGAGGTCGGGCGCTTTTGTGCTGTTTCGGTAAGTCCGTCAGGGTTGTTCACTGTCACCTTCTTTACGGTTTGGCATAAAAGCCTCTCTCCTTCACAGTTTGACAGATAGAGCACGTTGACAGAAGACTCAATTTGGTGGGGAATATAAAGGGACGCCTTCCCTAGCCTTACTATCACGGTTCTAGGGTTGAGCGCAGATTTCAGTCCCAGAATCAACTGCTTTTCTAAGAGTGGAGAGCGACCTTGAAGGTCATTCCTCAGTCCACCGACTTTTCCAGCTCTGTGGATGAAAGTAGCGAGTTCGTTGCGTGTCAATGGGGCATCCGATTTTCAAGTCATAGTCCCCTTTTGACACAACGAGGTAGATCCCCTATGAATCTTCTTTGGCATCTCTTTGATTATGATCCCAGTTTGTTTTCGAACTTGTTTAATTTCCTGTATAACTAAGATTTCTTTTATATTTGAAATTCGTTACATCTCGAAAAAAAATCCTTGTCTAATCCAATTAATTATTGTATATTTACCGAAGGTTTTAATCAAAATAAGTTAATATGATCGAAATAAGAGAAATACGTTTTAAATTAATGATACAGACCGATATAAATGGTGAGTATGCACCACTCTTGTTATCTGCTCCTTCAAAAGCTGTTCAAGTGGTAGGTACCATTATTTTTATTAAGAAAATAACACTTTACTACATTTCGCTCAACCGCCTACCTGTTGTCCATATCTTTGCTGCCATATCTACGACGTTTCGCCCGTTTTACGATCCGACCTTCTTCAGGTGATTGAAATCTCAAATTGAACCATTTATTTATTTTTTTCTGATTTACTGGTTTTGGTGACTGGCTTACAAAGTCTAGTATAAAAATACTTATTCAAACATAATTTTGGTGTGCTGATTTCATATAAGAAATTTGTTTTCACCTCCAGTTTCTGAGATGTAAACATACATAAATGCACGTGCATTCAAGGCTGACATTTTTGTTTTATTTGAATTTGAAATTTTAGGAATTGCAAACCTTATGTCATGAGTAAATTTGGCGCCTTACACTAAGCCATACAGGCAAGTTTAATTGCGGTGAAATTAAATAATCTTAAAATCTGAATGCCGGGTTTGCATGGACATAACCATATATATGATCCATGTTTATTTTGTTTTCCAGATTTTGGTGAACTAAAACATATCTCTACAATAGCTTCATGGACTGAAAAATACTGGGCCCCATACGTCTGTTAACCCTGTTACAACGGATTAACTGTATGGTTTCATGCAAAAAGTGATAGCGCTCAATTCTAGTTGACCAATGATTCGTAGAGAGTGAACAATCCACAGATTTATTTTTATCAATTAAAAATCTGTGTGTAATGCTTCTTATAAAAAGAATCAATCCAACCTTCTCTCAGCTATGAGTCATTTTCCCCACTCAGTTGATCTTCCTGTTCCTACACCTGCAGATAAAACGTTATTCCTTCGTCATGTGAAGAATTGCCTTCATAAAGAAATACTGCCAAGTCGGTCTCTTCCCGCGATAATATCTCTGTTTATTTTATTTTATTTGTTTGGTAGAGGTTGTTTTTGAATGGATAAGAAGCAGTGAGCCGCACACGAGAAATATGTTGCTGAGAAAGAGAATAATAAAGACGCTATCTTACGTCTGGGCTACATCAGGAAGTTTCTCCCGTTACATTTTAGTGTGTCGTCTTGCTGCTCCTATCTGACTGTCTGTCTGACTTTTTCCTTTCTGAACACATGGTCAATCCTTTTTCTATTCGGCAAAACTAGGATTTCACACGTCATTTTGAATTTTTGTAAAAGTGATGAAGAAGGTTGCTTTTAATTCTTAATTTTCTATCCACCACACATCTTCCCTTCCATTTGACGGAGTCTGCTTTGAATGAGTTGTAATGTTATCTACTCGCCTTTTCCAAATAGTAGTTCTCGTTTTGTTTTGCTGTTTTTATCTCGTGGGTTGAAATGTATTTCCATAATTGTTGTCAATTTTTGTTGTTAAGCGTCTTGTTTGAAGCCATAAGAGTAGGTATGTTTAGTTTTTTCTTGCATGTCGAAGATAACATTTAAGGAAATATATATAAAACAACATATTTTTCAAGACGAAAATAAAATAAGAAAAGTTTTCTTTTTTTTTTTCGATTTTTACAGTTTCAAATATATTACGTTTTTAAGCAGCTTGTTTCAGGAAAAGAAGTTAAATGTTAAAAGTTTTTGTAGTTTCGATGTTGAGTAGAGATGTTTTTTTTTTTGAAATTTCGTTGTTCTCATTAGAGGCTGATGATTTATCGATATATAATTTGAAATTGGAATTATTCAAACTTTTGGGACTCTTGAAATTGTTGGTAAAATGTGTATTATTCAAATGAAAGGAGTAAACAGGTTTCCAAAAGTTAAACAATTGTATTCAATAAAAGGGTATATTTTGATATTTATCTTTGAAGTTGAGAGTACGTTAAAAGTTTCCAATTGTATTAGCGTATAATTTAACAACAGGGTTTATTCAAATGTGTTAGGCTCTGTTTGCTTTTTTTCTTTTTCTCCTTTTTCTTCTGTCCTTTCTTTCTTGTCTTGTAGAAGGTGAGTCGCCATTTTATGTAGTGATGCTTGATTTTTTGTTTTTGTTTTTTTTTATATCGTGGTAAACTTTTTTTTGTTTTTGGGCGTGAGTTAGTATGAATTTTTCCACTGCATGTCTTCGCTGGCTTTGGACATCGGTGTTCACCAGTGAAGAAGTGGTTCTTCCAGTAGGTGTTCTTTTCCGCGTTGGTGTTCACCAGGTGTTCTTCCACTGCGTGTTCTTCACTGGGGCGTCAGTGTGACAGTGGTAATAAGGGTTTCTTCCCCTGCATATTCTATTTAGACGCTTGTTTGCACCGAGAAGAAGGACTTTGCATTAGTGCCTTTTTTTCGACGTCGGAGTTCATCATTGTAGAAGTAGGGTGCAAGGTTTCTTAGACGTCGGGGGTTCACTCGTGAAGAAGTGATTCTTCCATTGGGTGTTCCTTTTTAGACGTCAGGGGTCGCCAGTGAGGCTATATAGAGCGCGGTTAATGTTTATTTTCTTTTATTATCATATCGCCACAAGCAAGGCATTTTACTGCCACTGTTTTGCAGGGGGTTGCACAGAAGGAAAGTTATGAGAAAGAGTGACAGGTTATAGGGGATGTCAAGAAAGTGGGTTAGGAGTAGGATGAGAATACTGATGAGAGTGGTGTGGACGCAGAAAGGAGCATGAGAGAGAGGATGCAGGTTATTGAGATAGAAGATGACTATTGACTTTACATTTAATTTGAGATTGTAGCTGTCGGGGAAGCAAGTAAGCGGAAGGTATCCACAGCGAAGTGAAAGAGAAAAAATGATGCTGGAGTAGAATTTGCGTTTACATTTACTGGTTTCACAGTAAACGGGTGGGACCTAGTTGCCAATCTTGTGACTCGAGTAAATTCATATATAGGGGGCACCAGTGAGATAAGTTCCTTGGAGCAGAAACCGTGAGAGTATTTGTAGAAGAGACACACGGAAGCCACATTGCGCTCGTGAGAAAGTGACTGTATCTGAGCTGCCAATTTGGATCGATCACATTACATATTTCCCAAGCTGGATTTTGTCAAGGACCCTTAGGTGCAAAGCAGAGGAGCAATTCGACCAGATGTGGCAACAGTATTCAATGCACGGGAAGATGGTAGATTTATATATGCAGGATAGTTTCAGACGGAAAGCCATGGCTCACACAATTGTTTCGTGAGAAAGAAAATTTTGAGAGAGAAAAGGAGAAAAAGTCCAGCCCAGAAAAGGAGTATGAAGATGACGTCATAAGACGAAGAGGGACTATTGGTTCAAAATAAAGGCGAAAGTTAAGAGAGACGAAGAGAATGACGTCATGGAAAGAAGACTAATCCCATTGGGTAAACCAGAGGCAACAACGAGTAGCAGCTAACTCCGGCATTCTATTAGTCGCCGAGAAGAGGGGCCAGACACCTAGCGTCCGTCAGCCCCACACTATGGCATAGGTATAAATACAGGGTCCCGAAGGACCAAAATCAGTAGTTGCAGCTCGAGTGGCAGAGAGTTCGATTTCCCGGTCCAGAGACGTAATGACCAAAGACAGATCTCAGTCGAATAAGTAAAGAGACAGAGAGATGATTGCCATGTCGTTGGATGTCGACCGTAGTGAAGCCTGTCGCCAATCAACCAACCAGAGTTAAGAGACAGACAAGAAGAGAATTAGTAGACAAAGTTTGAAATTGCCGTACAGAGTAACCTGAAGCACTTTCTCAAGTACTCGTAACATTCCGAAAACAAGCAACAAGTTGACTAGACTTATAACGAACTTAGAACTCTGTTCGGAGCAGCGAGCTGTGACCAGCCAGATTTATCGTTATTGCTTGAGAGAATAATTTGATTTACTTAAGAAACTTCCGTTCCGCTACCAGTTTGGATAGAAGCAGGATTGGGAATTATTCAAGAGACTATTGTGTATATTCTGTATTTTATACGTTATTTTACAATACTTCAAACGTCGGTCCACTTATTTTTCTTGGTGCTATATTTTCTTTCTTTTATTAATTAATTGTGTTCACGCTTCCCGCTTGGTTTAGCTCGACAGAGAGACAGCTAGTGGAGAACTCACGTGACGACCTTGTGATTAATCAACACAACGTGGGAAAAGGAGAATAATGTGACAGAGTCAATCTACGACCAGCTATTTGGATCGAAACCAACAGCGACCGTCAGAAAAGTGCGCGAAATGAGATAAAGGTAGCAAGAATTGTAGAAATGTTCATAGTAGTAATTTGGTGGAAAGAGTTTATGTGCATGTATATGTATGAGCGTTTGTTTGGTAGAAATGTCTCTGAATTGGAGAAGTAATAGAAGTAAAATAATTCAAGACGCAAGAAAATAGGAAATAGAATATATGAATGGACTCGTTCCACGACTTGAAGTTTCCTCTTCAAGTACATTGTAATGTGTCGTTTCACAAGCTTTCATCTGACTGTTCAACTGACGCTTAATTGTGTGCTTATATAGTCATTTAGATTTTTCACTTGATTTTAAGTCTTCATAGTCTTGTAAATTCACTTCCATTGGTCAGAAAACCAATTTAACATCTACTCAAATCAGGTTTCATTTTTACACATGGGCAATCCTTTTTCTATTCAGCAAAACCAGGATTTCACACGTCATTGCACTTTTAAAAGTGACGAGGGTTGCTTTTAATTCTTAATTTCCTATCCAACACAAATTAAGATAAATTTTGTTCAAGAAAATAATAAAATGAAGTGATATTTATAATCTATTCAGTTATTTTTTGTTTGGTTATTTGTTATTTGTTCTGTATTTATCTTTTGAACTCTTTGCTATTATTGCTATTTAATTGCACAGGATGTGCGTTGTGGTGCAGTTGATATCGACTCGGAACGACAAATTGAGGAGTCGAGTCTGGAATTCTTTACATTCACTTACGCACAAATACCCTTAGAGAGGTATCAATCTGTCTCTTCCCCTTCAGTTATGGGTTAAATAACAGGACAGGTTGGGTTCTATAACCTTGGCTGGCAACCAATCTACCGTAGCAACCAGTCTACCGTAGATTATCCCGCAGCAGTTTGCCAGTTCGAATTCTTGAAGACTAGCTGTCGTGGCCATAAACGGAAAGGAATTTTATCTATCTATCTATCTATCTATCTATCTATCTATCTATCTATCTATCTATCTATCTATCTTTTTTTATATAATCTATTTCCTGCCCCAAGCAAGGCAGTCTCTTGCCACTGATGCGCAGGAGTAGCATAGGAGGAAAGCTATGAAAAGAGATACAGTAGGGGGTGTCAGGAAGAGGGTAAGAGAAGAATGAGAATACTAATGGAGTGAAGTGGACAGAGAAAGGAGAATGCGAGTGAGGAGTGTTAGTGAGATAGGAGATAACTATTGATTTTACACTGAATTCCTGGAGATTATAGCTGTCAGGAAATCAAGTAAACAGAAAGGAACTCCACAGGCGGGAAGTGCGAGAGAAGAAGATATGGAGTAGAATTGTTGGGCGTTATTAGTTTCAAAGAACCTAGTTGCTAATCTTGTTGTTTGAGTAAATTTATATATAGTGGGCACCAGTGAGCTAAGTTCATCGGAGCAGAAACCAAAATATTATCTTCAGTTTCAGGCCCACACCTTTTCTTTTTCTACTCGATATTATGACATAAATTCTTGCTTTTTGTCATGTCCTGGTAATGAAAAAATTATTATTTTGCATCAAACCATTTATTCATTCTAATGCAAATTTTGAAAAATCATCTTGCGTCTTGTAAGCTGAAGGTGATTTTATGAGTTTTTTTTTTTTTTTTTTTTTAATCATCTCACCCCAAGCAAGGCATTCCACTGCCACTATTGCGCATGGGGCTACATAGGGGAAGGTAAAGAGAAGGAGTGGATAGACATAGGGAATGTCAGGAGAAAGGTAATAGATGAGTAAGGATAGCGAGGATGAGTGTCGGGCAGATGGGAAGAGTGTTTGATAGAATGGGAGCAGGTTAGTGTGTTAGGAGGTGTCTATTGACCTTACATTTAAACTCCTGAAGATTGTAGCCGTCGGGGAAGCAATCGTTTGGAAGAGAATTCCACAGTCGGGAAGTGCGAGGAAAGAAACTGTTGGAGTAGAAGTTACGGCTGCATTTTATCGATTTCACTGTAAAAGGGTGGGATCTAGTTGCTAATCTAGTATTATTTTTTTTAAAATTTCAAGGTCAGAATTGGTGTGTATTCTTAGTACTGTGACTTTCAAGACGCCGAGTACTATGGTTCTTTACAAATATGTTAAAAATGTTACAAACTTAATATTGTTATTGATTTTTAGACTAATCATGAGTAATGAAATTCCTAGCATCTGAAAAAGGCTGGAGCATACAACGGCCGAAACGTCGTAAACAAAGTAAAGAATGTGAGATCTCAAATTCGCAACAAGTTCGTTCGTAATTACCCTGCTTAGCATTGAAATTGGGATTGGGCTGTTCAAAATTACAAAGTGTTTAACAAGATAATGCCAGCAGCGATGAAGGATGATACCATTAGAATCATTCCTGCCTCCCATTAGAATGGATGACTTTAGTCTTCTGGAGAGCGGCGCATTGTGCCTCTTTGGCCTCACTCTCTCAAATGATCTCAAATTGAATGACTACACTGAATTCATAGATGCATGTGCTGCTAGGAAGGGCTGGTTCACTGTGTCGGGCTGAGGAAGAATCCATTTTGCACATATATAAATCTACCATTCGTCCGAGAATTGAATACTGTTGCCATATCTGGTCGAATGCTCCTGCTATTCATCTTGAAGTTATCGACATAGTCCAAAGGAAAATCTGAAATATAAAGAGATCCTTGGCAGCCGACCTTCAGTCACTTTCTCACTGACGTGAAGTGGCTTCCCCCTGTCTTTTCTACAAGCATTTTCATGGAAACTGCTCAGACGAACCCTTTTTCCTTGCTACCCTGACAGAGTGCATTTACTCGTGCTAGAGTGGCATCAAAGACCCACTCTTTTACCGTCGAACTAGTTAAAATTAACCACCTTTTCTACTTTAACAACTTCTCTGACAGCTATAATCTCTAAAAGTTTAAATGCAACGTCAATTGCCATCTTTTATCTACTTGATTCTCATCCATCTCTTATCTTTTCTTCAACATCCCAATAGCTACAATCTCCAAATATTTAAATGCAATCTCAATTGCCATCTCTCATCTACTTGATTCATCCCATCTATCTTCCCTTCAGCATCCCAATAGCTACAACCTACAAAAGTTTAAATGCAACCTCAATTGACATCTATTATCTACTTGATTCTCATCCATCTCTTATCTTTTCTTCAACATCCCAAAAGCTACAATCTCCAAAATCCAAATTCAACGTCAATTACCATTTTTATCTACTTGATTCCCATGCATATCTTATTTTTTCTTTTATATCCGCTGTACATTTTTTCATTCGCTGTAACCTCCTGCGCACCATTGGCAGTACTGTCCTGCCTGAAGTGAAATGATTATAAAAAGAAAAAGGAGTAAAAAAGATGGAGTAACAAAGGAGTTATAACAGCAATTACATATGCTCTACTGATATTGGTATTAAAAGAAGTGTACTCACTGCAGCTGTAAATGCGGATTGAAAAACATTGGTTATTGGTCATGAAAACTAATATGGAAATGTGTTCAGATTACTGCTTCCATGAGCAAACCACAGGAGGACATTGAAAACGAAAGCTTTACGTCACCAAATAGAACAAATGTTGGATTTGCTAATTGATAATCCCTTTTTAACACTCGATACAACTTAAAAAGAAACTTGAATTGCAAATACACGTGTCAACGACCGAAATCTACAACAAAACGGAAGAATGAAAACTATTAAGAAAGAACTCAAAAGCACCCAGCATGAAATCAATAAGCAACCGAATTAAGCGATTAGCTTATATATAGTCGATAATGAAATCAATTGGCGATGTCAAGCGACTTTTTTCTCGACGAAACGAACTGCAATTTGTTTCTATGGCGTTCGCAGGAGGAGATTCAAGAAATGGGTCAGATATTGTGGGGAGGTAGCTTCATCCAGATATACACGTCGTTGGCGCAATCAGTCAGACCGCTTAGATCTACTGGAAAAGGCAAACAGGATATTTTATAAAGTAAATTCGGAGGCCACAATTTAAACAATATAAGGTACGCGAATGATACAGTGCTGATTGCAGACACGGAAATGCGACTACAAGTCCTACAGAAGGTAGCTGAAGAGACTGACAAGAAAGGACTACAAATAAAGTGCAAGAAAACCGAATGCATGGTCATATGCAAAAATGGCAACCCAGAATGCCAAATAATGGCGAAAGAAGCATTCCAAAAGTTGAGTAAACTATTAAGAAACAGGACAAATTTGCTAGAAACAAAGAGTAGGGTACTGGATTACTATGTTGTGTCGGTTCTTCAATATGGCAGTGAATGTTGGACAATATCTTCGAAGATGAAGGAAAAACTTGAAGCAGCTGAAATGTGGTTCTACAGAAGGATGCTACGGATATCGTGGACCGAGCATGTGAACAATGACGAGGTTTTGGAATGGAAGGAAACGAAAAGGGGAAATTAATACTGAGCATCGGGAAGAGACAACTAAAGTTCTTGGGACATGCAATGACGAAGGAGGGCTTCGAGAACCTGATACTAACAGACCAGATAAAGGAAAAAGAGACAGTTGAAAGCAGCGGATAACATAGCGAGATGTGGAAAGCCATGATTGCCTACGTCCTGAAAGGACATGGCACATAAAAGAAAAGAAAAAGAAATTCTCTGATGCATTTCGGACGAAATGATGAATATATTGTCTGCGACAATGCACCACTTCATGTAGATTTAGAGAAAGTAATTCAAGAAGGCGAATTTATCGGCGCCATTATGATTTGCAATATCTTCATTTTTCTTTTTAAATAATTTCACCCCAAGCAAGAATTCCCTGCCAATATTGCGCAGGGGGTTACGTAGAGGAAGGTGATGATAAAGAGTGGTTAGATATAGGGAATGTCAGAAGGAGGGTGATAGACGGGTAAGGCTACCGAGAATGAGGGGTTGGGTAGATGGGAAAAGTGTTTGAGAGAATGGGTGGAAGTTAGTGTATTAGGAGGTGTTTACTGACCTTGCATTTAAACTGCTGGAGATTGTAGCTGTCGGGAAAGCAAGTATGTGGAAGTGAATTCCACAGGCGTGAAGTGTGAAAAGAAGCTATTGGAGTAGATTTTGCGGTTACATTTTATCGGTTTCACTATAAAAGTTGCTAATCTAGTATCTCAGGCAAATTCGTACCTATGGTCATCAGTGATCTAAGTTCATTGGAGTTAAAAAAAATATTTTCTTAAGATTTAAAAAAATAGTAATTCAAAAAATAATTTAATTCATTTGCGAATGAGTACTGAAAGTTTCATCAAAATTTGACACTTATTTGATTTTTGAGAGAATTTCCAAATTAATGTGATTGTCACCGAAAAAAATGGGTGATGCAATCATTACGTGATTTATTGTAAACAATAGTAACATTTTCTGCCACGCTAACTCAAATCAAAACATTTTCTACCAAAATTTCGAACATGTTAGAAGGGATTAAAAAAATCTTAAAAAATAAATAAAAATTACTTTGATCTTTCCCTTTTAATAATATTATAAACATTTTGATGAAAAAAGTTCGTTTTAAGGTTTGGACCTTTTTATTCATACTATGCTGTTTTTTTTTTTTAGATTTAATGGAGGTACCTATTTTACTGTCACAATTACTCGGCTCTTTTATTGTCGGAAAAAGGCACATTAATTTAGAAATTCTTGCAAAATAATCATCTAATTTTAATGAAACTTTAGAACTTGTTCAACATTCAACAAAATTTGCATAAGTAGATACTAAAATATAAATTAATAAATACGATAACATTTCATAAATTATTGTAAAACTATAAAACTTTATTATCTCAGTTATTAAACTTTAAAATTAATTTTACAAAAAGTTTTATATTATTTTAATTCATGTTTTTCAGAAAGCTTCTTCAGCCGTAAGGCTATAAAGATAAATTAACTAAAAAACTATAAAATATTAGATAATTGCTGAAAATAGTAAAATTAATTAGTTAAAACTTAAAAACGAGACGTTCACTTAGGTTTTATAAATTTATATGAAATTCTAATTAACAATACTTAGGTTTTTTGACACATGTAGCTGTCACAAATCAATCATCACTCCAGAAAAACAGAACCACCGTGATTAAAAAAACGCTTTTATACTATATTTCAGGCAGTAAACAAATAATAATTGTTTTAAATTAGATTAATGTCACTTTAAATGTTCTAATTTTCCTAAAATAACGTTTCAGCAATGTATATTTTATTTTTGAAAGATTTTTTTAAATCCGAAAATTAAATTTTGTTTTCAAATTTGTCGATCACTCAAAAATGGCTAAACAAGTGAAATATTTTTAAAAATTCTCAATTTTAGATTCTAATCAATATAATTTCTGTTTGAAATGCACCAAAGTATTTTGCTTAATGAAAATAGTAAGTTTAACCGTTTAGCTTTCAATTAAATCCAAAGTGAAAGCTTCAATAAAGCCTTTTTATTTATTAAAATTGAATTAAATCGCAGCTATCGAAAATGAGTGGAGGTACCTAAATAATATTTAACATCATTGATTTGAAGAGTTCACGGTGTATTGATGGTACGGAAGGGAACTTAACAAAAACGTTTTCTTACGAAATAACCTAAGCAGCATATATTCCATCAAAGAAGAAATGCTGAAAATTTCATTTAAATCGGATTATTCAGATTTTTGGTAAAATTATTTAAATCAGGAGTATCTATTTTAGGAAAAATATATTCATTTTTTAATAATGCTAAAATATACTTTTGTAGAATGTCTTTGAATTGAATTAACTTTTATTTAATCCATAAGTATTGTTGATTTGGAATGTGCGATATGGTGTAATATGGTATCGGCTCGAAATGAGAAATTGGAGATTCGAGTTCGAATTCCAGTTGAATTCACTGCAAATATGCACAAGCATCCTTGGGGAAGGTATTAATCTTTCTGTTCTCTTGCCAGCTATTAGTTGAATAGCAAGACGGATTGAAGTTATATAGCCTTGGTTGGCAACCGGTCTACCGCAGAAAGAAATTGCAACCTACTGCGTAAACATTATCTGTCCAGTCAGTCATGTGTGGCGTATGACATCTAACTGACTGACTGTTCACTTAAGAAAAGAGTAAGTATATCTTATGTGATTTGTAAAAAAAAAATAAATAAATAAAAAAATTAGATAAAATAACTTACGTAATTCTATATGTGGTTCAGCAAGACTGAATCTACTAATGGATCTCCTGATACCTTCCATTAGGACTGTAGCTGTAACAGATCTAAAAAGAAAAATTGTAAAAGTCTTAACGAAGATGAACATTCATTTATATAAATAAAATGATCAAGAAATTAACACTGAAAAGATAACTAAAATGTGAATATGTGCTGTATGCAATAAAAGTGTTTGGCATAATGATAAATGATGTGACAAGAGATAAGGTTTGTCTGAAAGAATCGCAGAACACCTTTTTTAGTTCATGAAAATCTGGAACAAGTTACAGACCCATACCATATATATATATATATATATATATACAGAATTTATAACATGAATATGTTATAATATCACTACAAAGTAGCTTTTTTGTTTCGACACTTCTTGTGTCTTATCAAGTGATGAGGTTTATTTCAAGTTTAAGGGCTTTGGAAATGTTAAAAACAAGCAAAATAATATTAGCTCTACTTTGAATTGAGCACTTTTTTAAAAATAGTGTTTCTTTGGATAAGGAATATTATTCCATCCATACGTACCCTATACTCGGATATATATATATATATATTATGTTACGGATTGAGATAGCCACATACACACCTACACACATATATTGAGATTGGTCTCCGCGTGGTAACAACGAGATGATCACCTGGGAGTCTAGAGTCAGTTTTGGGATAGCAGGTCAATGTTGGTTGATCCAGATACCCTTAGTAACAAATGTCTAGACGGGAAATAGACAGAATCTAGACATGAGGTCGTGAAGCAACAGGAGCTAGAATTCGCGCCATATACAAATCATGTGGAAAGTAAAGTTTGAAATTCAGTTGCAGTTCAAATCTTGTACGAGCCATTCACGATTGCTGAGTGCTGATAAATGATGAATGAAAAGAAAAACGCATTTGAGATAATAGCGTAATTTGACCAATTCATTTGAAGCAAGTCCGAATAAAAGAAAACGAACTGATACATTCTTATTTGTTAAAACAAAAAAAAAAAATAACAAAACAAAAAATTCAAAAAAAGGAAAGATAGCAACGAAGATAAGAGAAGAAACTGTAATGTTATTTGTATGCTGATTCGTGTTGTTAAAGAAGAAAAGAAAGCGAAGCGGAGTTGTTTATCAAGAAAAGAAAGAAAAACAGATGCTTAACGCAGAGAAGTTAACATATGAAGGAAAAGATTTTGAAGATAAGAAAAAGCAGAATTTTTCGAGTGCAGAAAATACAACGCTTGTTTGAATAAAGAATAAAGAAGAATGCGGATATTTCAACTGAAAGAAATAGACAGTCGTAACTACATACCTTTCAAAGTGGACTGCATTTCAGTCCGAAGTTGTATAAAGAAAGTGGAAAAAGAGATAAAAGAAAACAAAAGACAGTAAAATAAGAGAGAAAGAACTGATATAAAGATAAGTTATTATATTCTTAGACCCATGTTAGAACACGCATACACTTCCACGAATATTATGTTAACATACACCATACCATGTTTTTATGAATTATATGGTTATTCCATTTTATTTTGTGTTAATCTCTTGCCTTCCTATTCACTTACTGTATTCATTCATGTTTGTTGCTATGTGTTGTAAATTGTTATTTCGACTACGTTGGGTATCCGAATATAAGTTTTGAGGTTCAGGTCATTAGACATTCTTATTCATAGTTAAATATATATTTTTATTTTAATATTTTGTTACTTATTAATATCTGATATCAAAATAGTCTCGTCTTGTCGTTCATCCTTGAATTGTTGGTCAGCGCATGTGTTGATATTGAAGCAGAACTGGGAAGATTGCAATTCGATTATATCAATCTAACGGCAATCTTATTTTCTTATTTTTGTTTATCATTGTTCATTTGTTATGTTATAGGAGAGATAACCCGTGTAATCATCTTGATGGTTATCATCGAGGCAGGCATATGCCAATATATATATATATATATATATATATATATATATATATATATATATATATATATAATACCGGACATAATTATTAGGCAACCTAATTTATTTTTTAAAAGAAATAATGTATTTAATACTATTTTTATTATTCATTGCCAAATGAAAATAGAATAGTTTTTCTGTTATTATTACTTTGCAAAATTTTACAAAGCAAGGAAAGATGAATTCCCCTTAATTTTCATTCTTTCATTGATGAAACTGCAATTTAGGTAATTATTAAGTATTTATAAATTCATATGACGCACATGTTATTGTTCAATATTAACAAAAGAACCATTCTATTTTCATTTACAATTATTCACTTGGCAATAAATACTAAAAAATAGTATGAAATACATCACTTTTTAAACACTGGAGTAGCGTAATAGTTGTGGCCTGCAGTGTAAACATATATGTCATGTGTTATAAGCTTGGACATACAGCATTGTTAATCGGACTCGATATTGTCGGTCAGCTTCGTTACATTCAGTTGCGCGCAAATACCTTTGCAAAAGGTATAAGTTGATTTCTTTTCCTCTTAACGTCTGAGTTATTAGGCTTTATACAACTAAATCAGTATTATAAAAATCTTACACCTAAAACATTTTATGGTCTTAAATAACCTGCAATAGACAACAAACAAGTCAAAGCTGGATGCTGAAAGTTTTAGAGATCTTCACAATGTGTTGAATCCCTCCTTTGTCTTTTATAGATCAAATTGGATTAAATCCTGACCACTATTAACCGATTATGAGCCATAATCCGATAATGAGCATTGAATTCACTACCTAAAAATGCATTTTTCTTTCCATAGAACTCCGTCCTATTTTCTTTTTTGCCACATGTCATTTGTCTCTTCAATTCTTTAGTATTTGTAGAATGCTTTAATTCTTTTATCCCCAATGAAAGAGTTAAAACATTCTATGTATGTTACTGGTTTTCACAAGTTTTCAAAAATAATGTTTACTTATTGGTCTAAACTGAACAGTATGTCATGAGGGAACCTCTTAGTTGTTTAGGAATGAGATGAGCAGATAAGTTCGATAGATATTTAGGATTTTATGACTTTACAGAGATTTTATGCCCATAACCTGTCTTATCAAGTACAACAGAAAGAATAACGAGATCTAAACTAAAAAAAAGAAAAAAATTCTACACTTAATTCCTTTTTTTCAATATACATTTTATGCGAATTAATTTGAAAATTTGAATATCACACATTTGTATATTGTGATTGAAAACATTATTGAACAGGTGTAGAGGCTCATCCCTTGTTCCCTGTTTAGGACGTGGTTTCCGGCTTTCTCTTCCAGTAGCCTTTCCGCCTTACTCGAGGTGATATGATTAAAAAAAAAATTATTGAGAATATCGTAAAAATTTTTTTGAACTTCCAGAGTCCAGCTTTGAGGCACATTGTCAAATCTGAATCTATTTGGTGATATTTTTAAACTATGAAACTAGAAAACTTCATAAAAAGCTTCTATGCGAAAAAGAGTGCTGTTATCTAATATCAATTTTCTTGTATGGCAAGGATTAATGGACAATTTCCATACATATGAAGAGAGAACTTGGGGTAATCACTTGCAATCACGGATTACGCAATATTTTCAAGGCCAAACAGATTTTGTCATACAACACACAAAAATAGATTCCTATTACTGCACCAATACAAATGACTAATCTGAAAGAAACAATAAAAATCGATAGCACCCCGTTACTCCAGTGGTTCCAAAATTGACCGTATGATGAAAGAAAGAAAAATTAAGCAGTTGTTTTAATTAATTCGAACAACTGTGTCTAATGAAAAAAAGACTTGAAGCTTTTAACACTCACAAGGCATATCGATAGCAAAAATGCCAGAGAAAGTCAGCTGGTCATCTAACTGGCAAACTTGTGTGAACGTATGATGGAATAGTGGGAGAAAAGAGAAAAAGTTTCTACAGAGTATAGAATGTTGTGGAGAGCCATGATTGCCCATGTTCTCAAGGTATACGTAACATAGATCTTTCTACATTGGCGAGTTTATTCAGATCTGCATTTGTCTATATTTCTGAGTTAAGGTAGTATTTATATGATTTTCTTTATTCGGACTATTATTTTCATCTTTGCTGCCATGTTTACGACATTTCGTTGTACGCTCCGGCCTTCTTCAGGTGCTAAAAATTTTAACCGATCACTGGGGTCATTTTCATTCCATGAGCGAAGCCACTTCTGGTAGACATGGGTTATCGCCATTTAACTTAACTCCTTAATTTATTTGTTCATCATTCTTGTAGCCTGGTATTTAACTCACAACTCTTTGGCTAAAGTCACTGGAACTAACCAGCATCTGTATCCACTAGGCCATGTGTCCTTGAGGACAGCAGCATTTTGAATTTCTGGGACTTATAAATCTAATGCCTTAGTAACCATTCTTACTACAGTTCATATTGCAAAAAGAAGAAAGGAGATTATCGCTCCTAACAAATTGAAGTTGAAATAGATAGATGGAGAACGTCATTGAAAACTACGTAAACTTAAGGAATCAGCGCTTATGCTAGGCCACAAAAAACTCAAGAATAGAAATAAACACTATTGGAACCAGTAATACGGAGTGCTAGAAAAAATCATTAGCATCAAAGATTGCAATATGAATTCTGGTAAAAAAATATAATTACTGAGACATTAATCCATAGCTACATTATGTAATAAATATGGCAGATGAAAGAATTTTTTCAGCTAAGATTCATAAGAGTCAGTCAGTTAAGTGCAATACGTGTTTCACGCTTGGGCGATCATGTCTCCGAAGAGACATGACTGACTGGGCAGAAGATTATCCCGCAGTAGGTTGCCATTGCTTTCTGCGGTAAACTGGTTGCCAACCAAGGCTATAGAACCCAATCTGTCCTGCTATTTAACCCATAACTGGGAGGAAGAGACGGATTAATACCTTTCCCAAGGGTATTTGCGCGTAAGTGAATACAATGGATTACAACTGGAATTCGAACTCGGCTCCCCGGTTTCTCGTTCCGAGCCGATATCCACTGTACCACAAGAGAGAGATGATAAAATAATATGCATGACATGTTTGGTGAGATTCGGTCTTAACTCTTCCATCTTACCTGCTCCAGCCGCCGTTGATGCCTCTCCATTTGCTACGAAATACTGTTGTAATCATTTTCCTGCTGATAAAACAGTCAACCAGGCTAAATGGAAAGATTAATATTCTTTACTTCTTATGTACTTTTAAGACCTTGAAGTTAACATTGAACACATTGTTAGATATCAACAGTTTGTAACTTTCTACTTTGACATTTTAAAATTGTCAACAAAGAAGTTTTACTTAAAATCCACCGTTGTAGCCTGGTATTGGACTCACATCTCTTTGTGTCAAGTCCCTAACAGCATCTATATTCATTGGACCATGTGTACTAGAGGACAAGTGCATTATATCACTACATGAAAATGTTCATGTTTCAGAACAATATTGTTCTTCTTCAGTTAATATTTAAAAAAATAAATGGTGAAAACGATCTATTTAGAAAATATAAGATGAATTCATGGCTATTTAAAATTAAGAAGTGTTGAAGGAAGTTAAACAATATGAGTGTAGGTGTGTCAATATTGCCCAATCAAAAGTGAGAATTAGGTTAAACTATGGATTTGAAAATTTAGGTCGTAAAAGAGAACAATGTAGCTTAATGTCAAAACATGATATTTTTACTCCAGTCTTTTTTCTTTACCGAATAGTCACTTGAAAAGAAAAGTGGATCGCACAAGTAACCGTAAACGAATATGTCAATTGCTTGATCGTGAATAATCTCTCAAGCATTTCTCAAATTCAAAATTGCATCAGTAAAAGATTATGATGTCTGTGTGGTTGTCTTCAATCGGTGTTATCAACTGCAGCTTTCTGAAGCTAATTAAGTGCATTACTGCTGAGCTTTAATGCAATTAACTTGCTGAAATGCATGCACGCCTGTAAAAATGAGACCTGTATCAACGTGGTCCGTTTCTACTAAACGATAATGCGCAGCCATATTTTACAAGAATGACGTTGCAAAAACTCATAAACTTGGGACACGAGAGTTTACCACCTCCCACATATTCTCCTGATCTTTTGCCTACTGATTAACATTTTTTAAACACTTAAGCACATTTTTTAAAAAATGGTAAAACTTTTAGGTTCAAGCCAGAGGTGGAATCAGCTTTCAAATATTTCATTGCATCACAGCCAATGAGAAATAAATATCGTCGTCGATCAATGGCAGAGGTTCATAGATAATCACGGCTCGTATTTGGCTAATTTCAACATTTCTACAGTTAATTTTTCAAGAATAAAATTATGTTTCTGAAATCGGTCATTATTTTTGTAACAAGCCAATATATATTATTTGAGTTTTGATGATGCTTAGTGACAAGTTGTTGTTTTTTCGAAGTGTATTACTGATAAAAAAGATAAAATATCCTCGATATTGAGATAGAGCTAGAGCGTTAATATGATTAATGGTGAGAAGTTTTTCACATAACTGAGCAGAGTTTTGAAGTTTCGTGATAGCACCATTATGGTATCTTCACTCTGCAAGGTTTTTCCAGTCTGCAGATTGAAAAATGAATGCCAAGTTTTTCCAAATGAATCATATATATATATATATATATATATATATATATATATACTACAAAATGTTTTTAGATATTTTACAATTTCATGGGTAATGCGTATTTCGCAGCCGAACCTGCTACTCGTCAGACCCAAATGATACAACAGTTAATATTCAAAATAATCCGAAAGAATCACATGCAGACACTCACGTGGCTACATCGAGAATGAATATTTGTAACGGTAATCTAATAAAAACATGTCTTCACCCATTAAAAAAAAAGAAAGAAAGAAAAGAAAATAAAAATATAGAAAAATCATAAACGGAAAAAAAGAGAAAGAGAAAAGAAAAAGAAATGGAAAGGAGAACGAACAGTAAAAGGAGAAAGGAAGTTAAAGTTCACTTCTTAGATCGACACCAGCGGATATTGCAATTCATCTGCTTTCTTAGAAAAACATGACATGGAAATTTCACATTTAATTTAGTTTTAGAGATAATGGGATGTATTTACGGTATAAAAATAAATAGCAAATAATACTTTTTTAATACAAATTAAAATATATCTACTTTTAGTATAATATTATAAATAAATATAGTTATAATATATATAGGATGTGCGTTGTGGTGCATTGGATATCGGCTCAGAACGAGAAATCAGGGAGCCGAGTTCGAATTCCAGCTGAATTCATTGCATTCACTTACGCGTAAATACCCCTTGGAAAGGTATTAATCCTACTATTCCTTCCAGCTATGGGTTAAATAACAGGACAGATTGGGTTCTATAGCCTTGGTCGGCAACCAGTCTACCGCAGAAAGCAATGGCAACCTGCGGGATAACTATTCTGCCAGTCAGTCATGTCTCTTTCGAGACATGATCGCCCAAGCGTGTATCACGTGTCAGCACTTAACTGACTGACTGATAATATATATATATAATAAAATATTAAAAACCGACCTTAAAAATGATGTTAAATATATTAAAAATATGTATATATAAAAAATATTGCATATTTTTATTTTTTAAATATTATTTAAGATCATTTAAGATAGTTTTTTAATATTTTATTTAACATTTTCTCTCTCACTCTCTCTCTCTCTGTCTCTCTCTCTCACACACACACACACATATATATATATATGTTTGAAAATAACTCTGTTTTAGGTATAACGGTTCGGAACGAAAAATCGAAGAACATAGTTTTAATTTCAGTTAAAGTACGAATACAAAGTTATGTCTTCCACAACACAAGAGTTCCTGGTGATTTCTGGGCGGCTTAAGAAGCTGATAGCAAAATTTGGTGCACATATCGAATATGAAATAAAGCCTCATGCTAAACACTTTTCTTGTAAAAGTCATAGTTAATAAATTATAAGTATTTTTAGAATGAGGAGTTACTTTTTTAATCACCCTATATATATATATATATATATATGCATGTATATGTCATTGATATTGATATGCATGCATATATATTTATGTATTACACAAAAATAAAAATAAAGACTGTTTTTCGACATTAAATTTGCTAAATAACATTTTAAAGATTTTTTCCACCATATTTTACTATCGTTATTACATTCTCCAATAACCGTTTATTTTTCTCGGTACGGAGGAGCTTTTCGGTGTTTCATGGAATTAAAATAAATTAAGGGAATTATATGTTTGTATCATCTTATGTTGTTCAAATTATGGCCTACGATTATAAATCCTGGCATAACATCTGGGATCCTCAGAATAGTTTTGCTGTACAAGTTTGAAAGACATATCCTTGTCTTACGCCCTTTCCAATCTTTGTACATCTGCTGAATTTGTTACCTGTCTGTATGTAAGCAGTTTGCTGCCAGTAGAGATTCTTAATTATTCTTATGTTTTTCCCAAATATGTCAAGGCTGCTGAGCTTTTCCATCAACTCTTTGTAGCGTATTTTGTCGAACGCCTTTTTATAATCAATAAATCATAGGTACAAGTTCTTCTTCAATTTTATTGTCCTTTCGGAAAGCATCCTAATCATGAATATAGCGTTCCTTGCTCCAGTATCTTTGACGAACTAGCCTTGTTCTTGTCCTATATCTGACCTGATTCAGCTTCTCACTCTATTTATCAGGATTCAGTTTTGTAATATAACTCATTATGCTGATTGTTCGGTGGAGTTCGCACTCGTTTGCACCTGGCTTTTTAGGCATTGCTATGAAAATTTACTTGCTTAGGTCGTCTGGTATTACACCACTATTATACATTTCATTTATAATTTCTGTAATTTTCTCTATGTCGAATTATTCAGGGCTATCAGCAGCTCTAATACAATGCTGTCTGGACCAGCTGCTTTTGTTTCTATTCAGTTTGGCTATTGCAGTTTCCACTTCGGACTTTAATATTTCCGGTCCGTCTTCATCTTTGTGCATTATCGGTTGGTCTCTCTTGTCGCGGAAAAGATGTTTTATATGTTCTTCCCATCGCTGGACTATTTCCTATTATCGCTCTTTCCTTGGATTTTATACATCCTGTTGAGGAGCAGGGTTTTGTCTTGTCAGTTCTCTTATTTCTTTATGCATGTCTGCTTTATTAGTCCTGCTCAGCCTCACTGCTTCTGCACATTTGTTGTTGAGACATTCCTCTTTAGCCTATCTGCATTGTTCCTTATTTCCTTGTGTAGATTCTTGTATTCCATTCCATGTCGTGGCATACTTTTCTGTCTTCTTTGCATCATGTTAAGAATCTTTTCACTCATCCACTCATTTTTTCTTCTGCGTCTATTTCCTTTGGGAAAATATTGTTTGCTGATGTCACTATCGTTTCCTTTGATGAATCCCATTTCGAGTTTCTTTTTCCAATTTGTTCGTCGTATTTGTTTTTGACGCTGTTAGTGTATTCTTTCTGCAGATTGAGGTCATTTACGAGCGTGTTGTCTTTCAATCTTGGTGCTGTACTAGGCCTCTTTATTCTCCGGGGTTTCA